>CAJQTV010000353.1:0-81680 GCA_907163055.1 Formica aquilonia x Formica polyctena | reverse complement strand
TCGTTCGGAACGACTTAGTTACATGCCTGTAAGCGAGATTTACCGAAAGATTTCATAACACATCAAGGAAATTGAGGAACAACGCTTCTCGGCTCACAGAGCTAAGATCGCTATGTACGCAACTTTACTACGTTCGGAACGACTTAGTTACGTACCTGTAAGTGAGATATATCGAAAGTTTTCATAACATAACAAGAAAATTGAGGAACAACGCTTCTCGGTTCACAGAGATAAGATCGCTATGTACGCAAGTTTCCTTCGTTCGGAACGACTTAGATACGTGCCTGTAAGTGAGATTTGCCGAAAATTTTCATATCACATCAAGGAAATTGAGGAACAACGCTTCTCGGCTCACAGAGATGAGATCGCCATGTACGCAAGTTTCCTTCGTTCGGAACGACTTAGTTACGTACCTGTAAGTGAGATATACCGAAAGTTTTCATAACACATCAAGAAAATTGAGGAACAACTCTTCTCGGCTTACAAAGCTAAGATGGAAGTGTACGCAAGTTTCCTTCGTTCGGAACGACTTAGTTACGTGCCTGTAAGCGAGATTTGCCGAAAATTTTCATAACACATCAAGGAAATTGAGAAACAACGCTTCTCGGCACACAGAGCTAAGATCGCTATGTACGCAAGTTTCCTTCGTTCGGAACGACTTAGTTACGTACCTGTAAGTGAGATATACCGAAAGTTTTCATAACACATCAAGGAAATTGAGGAACAACGCTTCTCGGCTCACAGAGCTAAGATCGCTATGTACGCAAGTTTCCTTCGTTCGGAACGACTTAGTTACGTGCCTGTAAGCGAGATTTGCCGAAAATTTTCATAACACATCAAAGGAAATTGAGGAACAACGCTTCTCGGCACACAGAGCTAAGATCGCTATGTACGCAAGTTTCCTTCGTTCGGAACGACTTAGTTACGTGCCTGTAAGTGAGATTTGCCGAAAATTTTTCATAACACATCAAGGAAATTGAGGAACAACGCTTCTCGGCACACAGAGCTAAGATCGCTATGTACGCAAGTTTCCTTCGTTCGGAACGACTTAGTTACGTACCTGTAAGTGAGATATACCGAAAGTTTTCATAACACATCAAGAAAATTGAGGAACAACAATTCTCGGCTTACAAAGCTAAGATGGAAGTGTACGCAAGTTTCCTTCGTTCGGAACGACTTAGTTACGTGCCTGTAAGTGAGATATACCGAAAGTTTTCATAACACATCAAGAAAATTGAGGAACAACGCTTCTCGGCTTACAAAGCTAAGATGGCTATGTACGCAAGTTTCCTTCGTTCGGAACGACTTAGTTACGTGCCTGTAAGCGAGATTTGCCGAAAATTTTCATAACACATCAAGGAAATTGAGGAACAACGCTTCTCGGCACACAGAGCTAAGATCGCTATGTACGCAAGTTTCCTTCGTTCGGAACGACTTAGTTACGTGCCTGTAAGCGAGATTTGCCGAAAATTTTCATAACACATCAAGGAAATTGAGGAACAACGCTTCTCGGCTCACAGAGCTAAGATCGCTATGTACGCAAGTTTCCTTCGTTCGGAACGACTTAGTTACGTGCCTGTAAGCGAGATTTGCCGAAAATTTTCATAACACATCAAGGAAATTGAGGAACAACGCTTCTCGGCACACAGAGCTAACGATCGCTATGTACGCAAGTTTCCTTCGTTCGGAACGACTTAGTTACGTGCCTGTAAGCGAGATATCCCGAAAATTTTCATAACACATCAAGGAAATTGAGGAACAACGCTTCTCGGCACACAGAGCTAAGATCGCTATGTACACAAGTTTTCTTCGTTCGGAACGACTTAGTTACGTACCTGTAAGTGAGATATACCGAAAGTTTTCATAACACATCAAGAAAATTGAGGAACAACGCTTCTCGGCTTACAAAGCTAAGATGGAAGTGTACGCAAGTTTCCTTTGTTCGGAACGACTTAGTTACGTGCCTGTAAGCAAGATTTGCCGAAAATTTTCATAACACATCAAGGAAATTGAGGAACAACGCTTTTCGGCTCACAGAGCTAAGATCGCTATGTACGCAAGTTTCCTTCGTTCGGAACGACTTAGTTACGTGCCTGTAAGTGAGATATACCGAAAGTATTATACGTTATAATCTCAAAAATTTATTTTTAATAATATTAAAAAAATAATATTTTATTATTGTGGAGCCACTGCGACCCCGCATATTTGTTCCTCGGCCGCCTCCTCTTCCTCGGCCGCCTCCTATTCCTCGGCCGTTAATCGAGCAGCTTTCCATTCTTTGTCCGCCCCTGTCGCCCCGTTGCTTATACCAGCGGGCGCGGGATCGGCCGTCTACTCTTTTTTTTTGTATTTCTGAAAAAATAGAGATAGATAAATACTAAACAGTGAATGACAATACAACCATGCATATATATCAATATTTTAATAAAAAGGAATAAATAATTAAAAAATATACCATTTTCATTCTTTTTCTCTGACGGCGGCGGCGGCGGCGGCGGCTGCTGCTGCTGCTGCTCCTCTTGCCTGCTTTGCAAATATTGCAACTGTTGATGCAACAGTTGTCTCTCGTCTTGTAATTTTTGTTGATGCAACAACTGTTGCATCAACTGCTGCAAATTTGCATTTTCTCCATCATTCATTTCTTCTATAAAAATAAGATATATATTATGTAAAAGAAAGGAGAAGATAAAAACTAATGATTAAACTTTCTTAACAAATATAAATAATAATATTTTGATTTGACTTACGGGACATGATGATTTTTCGTTATTTCACAGCGACATTTCACAACTGAAGCATTATTTCATTTGTTTCGTGTGTTGTGAATTTTTTTCATACGCTGTACTGTTATTGTTTCATGGCGCTTCTGAGATATCTTTGTTGCCTTTTGCGAGTCAACATATTTTATACGTGTCTTGTAAAATCTTGGTATCCAAGAAGCTGAAGCAGTTGTGATTGTAAGTCCCGATTATTTCAAATTTATATATTTATTTCTATATTTCGATATTATATCTACTTCTTCTTTTTTATTATTTATCTGTCGTTTTATTCATTCTTCTTTAGTTCTTTGTTTCTGCCTATTTTTTGTTGTGTATAAAAATGTGTGATAAATTAAAAAAAAACCTAAGCGAAGCTTTCAAGGAGCTTGGCTTAGTGATGATAGAATTAAATCTTGGATACATAAAGTATCTTCTGATGATAGTTTATATCATTGCATCATATGTAAAAAAAATATTTCGTGCAACACACATGTTTTAAGACATGCGAATTCTGCGTGTCACAAAAATAATATTAAAGAAAATATTTCATCTTTATTAAATAATAATAATAATATTTCACATGATAATAAAAAATTCATATAAAAATATATCACCAAAATATAAATTTCAACCACAATGGCTAGAGATCGAATTATTTAAGCCATGGTTACATGAAATATCAGATGGCATAAATTCATTTTCTTGCTTGTTTTGTGATAAATCTATGGTTGGTGATTTATCACATATTTATCGTCACGCAGAATCCGAAGCACATATAAAAATATCTGAAAAAAAGAAGACAGAAACAAAGAACACAAACGAAGATACAAATATGATGGACGACTCACTTTTGTCGTTTGAAGAGCGGAAAAAATCAGCAGAAATTCGGTATGCCGCATTACTCGCTGATAAGAATATTTCGCATCAAACTGCAAAAAATATTCTCAATTTTTTTCAACAAATAGGAAAAGATCCTAACGTGTTAAAAAGTATGAGAATGGGTCGAACAAAATGTAAAAATATAATTTCGAATGTATTATGTCCGGTTGAGACGGACCGTGTGGTTAACAGCACACTAAATTTTCCATTTTTATTGATGAAACGTCTGATATTTGTCAATGACGCATGTTTCACTAGCGTGATCAGAGCTGCCAAAGTAGAATTCCCGATATATTTTCAATTGAAGTATTATGTTCGCTTGTAGATTGTGCATAACTGCTTGCATGAGGTGGTATACTGTCTATTATTGCTCCAGCCACGGTTGTTAATGTTTGCGTAGAAAATCCTTGGTAAATATTTTCCTCGAAATCTCTCAGATAATTCTGGTTTGCCTCTATCTGGACACCAGCATCGGTTACATGTAGCAATGGTAGAGAGACTGACGATACTGACAGCACAGGATTAGTGATATACTCTGGTGCTACATGGCCACTTCCATTTTGTACTATTTGCAACTGTTGCTGCTGCTGCTGTTGATGTTCTATTGTATCAACTGCATCATAATGTTGGGGTTGCATTTGTGGCCACTGGGACTGTTGCCGCATTTGAGCCAGCTGGAATTCCAATTTTTGATTATGTTGGCGCATCTGTTGGAGTTCGTGATGCAACCGTTGGGCTTCTTGCTCTTGATAAGGATGCTGTTGTTGTTCTTGCTGATATTGCTGTTGACCGGCCATTATGGAGAATGGTTGCATTGCTAGTTCCATGAGATGTCGATTGACTTGGTAAGTCAATATTTATCTGTTGGAGTTCGTGACGCAACCGTTGGGCTTCTTGCTCTTGATAAGGATGCTGTTGTCAAAGATAAGTTTTTATATAAATTAAAAGTTTCCCAATTAAACACAGCATTATGTAGCAATGACAGAGAAACATCATTTAATGATGTTTCTTTTGTTGCTCAAACCCTCGGTGGTTTTGACGAACATGCTTTAAAAAAAGAATGGCATACTTTACATCTAGATTTTACAACAGCAGAAAAAGAACATTTTTCAAAATTAAACTTTGATGAGATGTGGAAAGAAATTTTAAAACGTAAATATCCCAACATGAAGTCTCTTTTGAATGCTGTTAGATCGCTTCCAAATTCAAATGCCGACCCAAAAAGAATGTTTTCTTTACTAACAGATTTAAAAAGAAAAAAACGAAATAAGCTTTCGTCCACAAGTATAAACGCAAGTTGTGTGTTAAAATCAGTTTTAAAAGCAAGAAAAGAAACTGTTCTAGACATGGAGATTAATGAAAACCATTTGTCTCTCATGTCGACGGACAAATTATATTCTACTTGTCCTAAGAAAAAGAGTAGTTTAACACTATATGCTGATAATAATGATATTGCTAGTACCTCGTTGGCTAATGATATGCAATAATAACGTTCCAAATAAAATGAATAGTATTATTTATAAGCATTATTATTCATATAATATAATAAATAATTTTGTTCACTTTTTAATATGTTTATAAAATAAATTTTATCTGTAATAGGCATCACATTTGTCAAGGAAGTGTGTAAAAAATTTCTTGTCATGAATTGACATCACACTTGCAAAAGGCAAGTGTGTAAAAAATTTTTGTCGCTAATTGACATCACACTTGCAAAAGACAAAAAATTATTCTGTAAATAACAGATATAATAGAGAATATTTCATAATATAATGTGGTATGATATGGCTACAGGCGAAGATCCACGTTAAAAAAAATCTAACGCGCCATTGGTGGTACCTCATGATGGGTGGTGTGGAAAATCACCATTCATTATTTTTTTAAATATGACAACAAAAAACGTATATATGTGGTCAGTATACGTTTGTGTGTCGTAATATAATATTGTAAATATCTACATAATAGTATACATAAAAAGTGAAGTTAAATATTAATTATTATTATATACATATTTTTTTAAATATCTTTTTCCTTTTGTTGTTTCCACACGAATATTCTTTCTTTTAAGTCATCGATTTGAGGTGCATTTTTCTATGTGGATAAAAACTTTTAAATATATATATATCCGTATCTTAAAATATAAATATCTATATATATATATATATATATATATATATATATATATAGATATATATATATAGTATGTATGTGTGTGATATATTTCATACGAAAAGGCTGAAAACAACATTTAACGCATATCAAGAATCGAGAATCGAGAAGCGAGCACCGTCGCCCATCGGCTTTGTTGCCGGCTCGGTAGGAAGGAGAGAGACAGAAAACAGTATATCTGTTCTCTTCTGCTATCCGAAGCTAGTCGAAGCGCCGAGCTCACACGTACGCGGTTCGCGCTTGTGTATGTCAGCCCCTCCACTACGGTTGCGCGTTGCTAGCGTGGGCAATCTGGATACACTGATATATAGGAAGAGGCGTGCACTCCAGAGAGGGCGGGACGAGCCCACTTACTTTGCTCTAAAGCTGGAATAACGCTCTTCTTTGCGGAAATACGGCAAAAAAGTGAGGTAGGCGAAGCTTGCGAGCTGGCGGAAATTCGTCACATCGCACGGTAACTCGGAGCCCTGGGGATTCGTTTACAAACGCCAGGCGAGAAAACTCCAAGTTGAGGGGGTGCTCAGCACACTCCGGTATGGCGAATAATCCACGAAGACTTTAGAGGAGACCGCCGCCTACCTCCTGGACGTGCACACTCCGGATGACCGGGAGGAAGATGACACGTTTGGACAGCGTGAAATCCGTTCAGCTTCGAGAGTTTCCCCCGACACAGTCGACGCCTCATTCTTCACGGCGGCAGAAATGGCTGTGGCGGTGAAAACCTTTAAAAACAATAAGGCACCAGGAATGGATCTTATTGAAGTTGCGGTTTTGAAAGCCGCTTGTAGGATAATTCCCGGTCAGTTCATTAAACTATTCAACGGATGCCTTCAGTGGGGCGTCTTTCCCTCTATCTGAAAGGAGGGATCGCTTCGAGTCCTCCTGAGGGGTGAGGACAAGGACGAGAAGGATCCGAAATCCTGTAGGCCCATCTGTCTCCTATCCGTAGTAGGAAAACTTTTCGAGAAACTTCTCAAAACCCGCCTCATGGAAACGTCATTGGCACCGGGTAGGGTCTCCGATCGGCAGTTCAGGTTTATGCTCGGAAGATCGACGGAGGATGCTATTGTGGAGCTGCGGCGTATGGTCTCTGCCTCTGAAAGAAGATATGCCGTCGCACTTCTCTTCGACATCTCCGGGGCTTTTGATAATGTCTGCTGGGCCCTTGTATTAGCTAGCTTAAAAGACCGAAATTGTCCGCGGAACGTCTTCGAAGTTCTCCGGAGTTACTTCGAAAATCGTAAAGTTCAAATCGCGTTCGGTTCTACGGAGGTGTTCAAGCGGGCCACGAGAGGGTGCCCAAAGGGCTCCGTCCTCGGTCCGGCTTGTTGGAACCTCATGTTTGACGGCCTTCTGCGGCTCCTGGAAGGCATGGTCGAAGATCGGTTCGCCGCGTACGTGGATGACCTAGTCGTGGTCATAAACGGTGACTTGCGTAACGAAATAGAATCAGAAGGCCAACGGGTGGTCAATAGTTGCGATAGTTGATTGATACGAGTCCGCGAAGCTTCAGATTTCGGAACGTAAGACTGAAGCTATCATATTGAAAAGCGCCGCGATAAATAGGAACCCAATAGGCAGACGGGGAGGAGCACGACCGGATAGGAAGCGTAAGAATAATAAAAAGATCGCGACTCTCGAAAATAGGCCGCCGATAATAAAAATTAGAGGCACGAAGATAGGGTTTAAACAGACCGTCAAATATCTTGGCGTTTATATAGACAAATTTCTAAAAATAAGAACACATTGCCTATATTTAAAGAGCAAAGTCGGGATGCTCTTCCAAAAATTAGGTGGCCTAGCGGGAGCCAATTGGGGTTTGAGATTTAGGGCACTATCCGCAATTTACCGGGGAGTGTTCGCACCGACGGTGCCCGTATACGCCAGGCGCATTTGACGCTTTGTTCAATTGGCTTTGCGCAATTGACACGACAATTCTTGAAACCGGTCTTCTAGAAAATATACCTGCCCCATTGGTCTCCATATTGTCATCCCCCAGTCTCTTAGGGAGATTTTGACCATGAATGTCACCCTGTTGACTTTAATGATGATGCCGCGTTGCCAGATGTCCTTTACTCTGACTGCACACGGTTCGTTTTCTTTCAATACTTGTGGGTACAAGTGGAGGTATTGTCCGCGTCGGTCCATCCGGAAATTAAGTTCTTCAATGAGTTCCGTCAAATCCCTTTCACCGTTTTTTAATTGGACCCAAAAGAGTGACGGAGATCCCGCGCGAGTTATCCGCATTTCCACACGTCCGCGGGTTGAATGGTGGGTGTCGATACTCTTGAATTCCATTTCTAAAATGGTTAAAACTGTTTCATGTAATTGAGAAAGGTTTAAAAGGGTTCATCTTCAAAGTTGATGGAGAGAGTGAGGAAAAAAAGAAAAAAAAACGTTTTAATGATTAATTATTTTTTCCTCCCCTTTTTTGTTATTGTTATTATAATTGGTTTATTATTATTAAAATAAAAGAATATGGATATTATATAACTTTTTTATTTTTATTCTCTTATCTCTAACGTATAAGTAGAATTTTCTTCCGGCCGTAGCAAGGGATATACCGCGTTCATTTCCATGGTGTTATAGGTTTTTTGTTTAGTGAGGTTTATTGCTTTATTATCTTCCTGCGGCCCGCTTAGCGGTGGTGGTGGTGGGTTCGGCTGTGGTCTTTCGGGTCGCCTCCGTCTTCCCAGATATAATAAAAGATTTGTAAGAAAATCCCAGATCGCTCCAAGTAAATATATTTATCATTTGTACACGGTATGTAAGGCATATCCATGCACAATTGTGTCTAATATTAACTTGGAAACTCTTGCAATTAGATATATGCCAAGTAGTCCAGCGCTGATATTGCCGAAAAATAGGGACTTATTCCAGAATTTTTTCCAAGCGGAAGCGGCTATCTTTTCCATTGATGCTTCGTCCAATAACTTGGAAATGGAGCCCCCCTGTAGAGAAGTGGATCTTCCCATCACTCCTCTTGCTACGGTGTTGAGCACTGACGGTCGTTCGGCCGAAAACATTATATGGTCTCTGAAATCTTTTAATTCTCCTTCAGAATATATGCCACTAGTGGCAAGTGATCCAGGGTTGATGTACTTCCAAGTAGGCCTGGTAGGTTAATGGTTTCATAATTGTTGGTGGTAAAGTATCTACCGGGTTAGGTATAAATTTGTACCATGAATCCCCTAAGAGGTACATGGCAGGTGCAAATGGATTGCATGTCGCCTGCGTTCCTTGTTGTAATAATATATGAGTTTGAGACGTTAAGAAATGTGTTCGATTTTCTCGGATTACCGGTAAATGGTCGTAACATTCCTTTGTTCTTGCGAGTTTTACATCCACTGGTACACATTTGATTATGTGAATTACTTCCCCTGCTAAAAGGGCCATATATCCAGGTCCTTTCATTAGGTGATATGCAAAAATGTCAGGTGCTAGAGTAGCTATGGCTAATGCATTATGCAACATTCGTTTTTCTAATTTATATTGGTGTAATAATAAGTTTTTGTAAAGTTCATTTATTTGAGTGCGGACATGTTTCTCCACATATACAAATTTAGAATTCATAGGTAAAGATATCGAGATTTGAGATGCTGGATTGCTTTTTAAAGACAGTGGTACCGCGTACGGTCTCAAAAATTAGTAATTTAGGATGCTCTGTTGTTATTAATGAATATCCACAAGTATTGTATTTTCCTTTGCTAGTCAATGCAAATATTGTATCTTGTGTGGTTAACGAGTAAACTGTTTGAGGATGATCTTTATCGTTATCAACTATTTTGTACGCGTACCTTTCGAATAATATACCGAAGTTATAGGGTTTGCATGTAGGTACGGGATCCCAGTACGTATCTCCTCCCTCTACGTCTGTACAATGTGTGGAGCCAAATTTACATGCTGCGCCGGATCTGAGCTGCACTCGATTAGTCTTTATTTTTACATCTGCTACATAATCTTGTAGCGTAATTCTTACGCTTGCGAGTACGATTACATCTGTCCATGTTCCATAGGGATCGGAATACGCTCCTCCGATACATTCTCCGTCATTGTCTACGTTGCCGGCGAGTGTTATTGGACGTGTTGTGGTTTGATTTGATTTTAAGCCAGTTATGTAAGTATTTCCCATTTGGTAAGTACCGTAATCGTGCATTTGCCTGCATATATCACGGGGTATTTCTTCTATGTATGAATATTTTCCATTATATACATCCATGGTGTGAGAGAACATTCCGCATTTCTTAATTAGTCGGTCGATTTCAACTTTACATTGTATTACTGTGAAGTGAAGCGAGGGGGGGATTTAAGGCGGGAGGAGGCACGAACCAAGCATCCATCTCTTTCGTGGCAGCGGCACTGTCGTATCTGTGTAGGGCGTTTACACACTTCCTCAGCCCGACAAATAATTGTTAGAAAACAACATTTGCGGGTCTGAAAAAATATGCGAGGTACAAGTGGCTTAATCGGGAATCGAACCCGAGTCTTTCGCTTTCCAGGCAACTGCTCTTACCACTGAGTTATTCAGACCTCACACCTTACGCCACTTTAACACAGTACATACGACTCCAGAGCGATGTTGGAATCTCGTTCCATGGATGCAGTGCCGACTGCAACGGAGAGACGAAATCCCCAGCACGTCTCCAGAGCGGTCCAAATCATAACGATTGAAAATTGGCGCCCGCAGCCGCTCAGCGATGAGTCTTGACTCGTCACCAGTATGAATGGAAGCCTCCTCGAGTAGTCGTCCATCCTAAACCACTACGCCTTAGCAGCCCCCTCTTCACTGACTCGAACTCGTTAATTTGGAGTAATTGTATATATGCTTGTTCACGTTTGACATTTTGTGGTGGTATATCACATTCTTCGATAGTTAATAAAGATAAGGTTGTTAGGTTTGCCGAAGGAGATCCACAGTCGTACCCTATTATTCCATGAGTTTGATAAAATTTAATTATTACCACTACCAATATCACAACTAGTCGCTTAATGTCGAGGTCCATCTGAAAATACATTATTATTATTCGGAACTATTATTTGGCATAAGTTTAATGTATGAAACTCGTAAGCGATTGGGATGTACAATTCGACTATTCTTTTTTATTCTAATTTTTACGTTATTTCTATTCAAGATTTCTAGAACTTCGTGAGGCCCAATACAGGGTGTCCGACATGTAAGTAGCCAAACGAAAAATGGAGATAGATCGGGTCAACCTGAAGCGAAAAGTCCTATATCATTTTGCTAAATTCGCAATAATTATTATGTTATTAATTAAAATGTCTGAGCCAATGAGCGCGTGGGAAGCGGTAGGCCGGAATCGATAGAAATGTAAAATGGATTACTTGTTTATGTTTCTTAGCGTCGGAAGTATCAGCTGAGCGAGAGAGGCGGAGTCACGCAGCGAGCGGCGAGCGACACCGCGCCGAAAAATAATTATCACGCATTGAGTGACGAGCGATGTCACAGCGCCGGAAAATAATTATCCTCTCGAATTATTTTTTCAATGGCAAGAAAATGATGCGCTATCATTTCCACACCACCTTACGGTAGATAGCTTGGTGTGCTTTTTTATAGTGGTTTCCCCTGTAGGCCTAATCCACTCTCAATATTTAATGCAAAAATTGTTCGAAATGTCGTCCTCCTTCTCGTATGCAAAGTTCAGCCCTTCGAATAATATTTCGCGTAGCACGGTGCGTCATATCCGGCGTAATGGTATTAAAGGCCGCAACAATAGCTTCACGTACCTCGATTTCTCTATCATTACGCCGGTGCTCGATTAGACTTTTTATGTATCCCCATACAAAAAAGTCTAATACATTCATGTCTGGCGACCGTGCCGGCCAGGTGATCGGACCACCACGACCTATCCACCTGTCTGGATGACGGGCGTTTAGAAAATCGCGTACTTCTCTGCGAAAATGAGCCGGAGCTCCGTCGTGCTGAAAAATCAGCTGCGCTCGCACACGAAGCGGCACATCCGCGAGAAGGCCTGGCAACTCGTTCTCGAGAAAATTTTGATAAATTGCGTCAGTTAAACGATGCGGTAAAAAATACGGACCAATCTGGAAATTACAAAAAATTTTTCACTTTAACAGAAAAAAATGTTTTCCCTCTATTTACACTTACCAGTTGATTCCCGATTATTCCCGCCCATACGTTTATGGACCAACGATATTGGAACGCGCCTTCACGGACGACATGCGGGTTTTCTTGTGCCCAATTTAAAAAATTTCGGGAATTGAACACGCCATTCGGTGTAAATGTCGCTTCGTCGGTCCATAAAATATTGTCCGGGAAAGACAAATTCCGGCGACATTGCGCGAGCAACCCTGCACATTTTTTCCCGACGGTTATTATATGTTCTTAAATTATCGCGAATATAAAAAATCAATGACGACAATACCTTCGCAAAAGTATATCCGTGGTTGTAGGTCCCTCGGTAAAAGCTGTTGCACACGTTGATAATGATAAGGATACAGGTCGTTTACACGTAAAATGCGATGCACCTCGTACCGCGACAAACCAAATTTGTATGCCGTACGACGTATGCTAGTCCCGGGATTTTTATAAAATGCATCCAATACTCTCTCTTCGTCTTGTACACGACGGCTCTATAGAGTATGCTTTGTTGCTTCATGTACGCTCGTATTATAATTAAACATGGCAAGGCTAATCCATCTATCCCATTGTTTTTGTTCATTCGCATATTGTTTTAAATATTCGCCTAATGCGTGATATGATCTATCTAATGATCCATTTAATTTAGGATGGAAGGCTGTTGTGCGAAATTTACGAATTTTAAATAATTTTGCAATTTTCTTTATTAGGTCGTTAAGGAAATTTCTGTCTTGATCCATTAATATTGCGTTTGATGCTCCAAGTACGCAAATAAATCGATCTACAAAAGCTTCTGCGATGGTTTCGGAAGTTTGATTCGGTAATGGTATTCCCATGCAAAATTTAGTTAGTTGGTCTTGTAATGTTAAGATATATTCGTTTCCTCTTTCGGTTTTAGGTAAAGGGCCTACGATATCCATGGCTACTTTATCAAAAGAAAATCCTGGTGTGTCTATGATTATCATTGGTTGCTTCGTTTTTACTCGTACAAGTTTTTTCAATTGACATTGTAAACATTGCTGTATATACTGTTGAACATCTGCTTTCAAGTTTTTCCAGTAATAATTATGTTTTATTCGGTTATAAGTTTTTGTGACTCCACGGTGTCCTCCCGTTGGTAACGGGTTGGTAACAATGCATTTCACTGATTTTAACGGAACGTAAATCTTTCGGTGGATATTTAATTAGTCTGTGGCAAATAATAACTTTAGTAGGAACATCGGTGAATATTGATTGTATATGTGATTTGACGTCATTCCATGGAACATTATTAATAAACTCGGTTTTTTCAATACTAAATTTTTCTAATTTTAAATCTTCGGTTATTTTCCGTAAGTCTGTTAAGATTTTAACAATTTGTTTAAGAGTAGCCGTAGGGCCTTCTCGTTGTTCTTCGCTGACAGCTAAAGCCACATGATAAAGGTATTATTCTATTTTCAATAAATGCAGGTTTCGTTTTTCTTGATTTTAAGTTTTTGTTAATAATATCTTGTTCGTTTTCCTCTTCGTCTTCCTTTTCACTGTCAGAATCTTTATCAGGCGGATCATTCCTTTCTTCGATTTCTTCGACCTCTCCCTCGTCGCTATGCAATTCGTCGGTTGTTTTATTTTGCTCAATATTTTGTCTTGCAGTTCGGCTTCTTGTTTGAATTTTATTTTGTTTAGGAGGATCATGCATTAAAGCTTTTTCGGTAATTGATTCGGTAATTGATTCGGTAATAATCTGGTTCGTTTAATTCTGTTTGTGTAAATGAAAGAGTATCGTTATTGTCATTTAATAAATCGCTTTCAGGTATTATTTCTTCGTTTTCTTCGATATCGGAAAGATATAAATGGAAATCGTCGTCTTCTTCTCCTTCTTCTTCGCTATCGGATTTTTCTAGTAATTCGGCAATTACTTGTGCATCTTTAGGGTTATCTGAGTTTAAAAGTTTCTTGTTTTTTATAATTTTACAATCTATTTCCTCGGTATTTACAGGACTTCTTGATAATGCATCTGCGTTTACGTTTGTTTTCCTGCTTTGTATACAACCTCATAATCATATTCTGAAAATTTTAATCTCCAACGAAGTATTCGCATATTTGCGTCTTGTGCGTTTTTAAACCACATCAAAAGTTTATGGTCTGTAACTAATGTGAATTTCCTGCCGTATAAATATGGTCGAAAATGTTTAACGCATTATACAATAGCCAGTGCTTCTTTTTCATATGTATCGTATTTTCATTCGTTATCTGTTAAGGTTCGTGAGGCGTATGCTATTGGTAGGTCTTTATTTATCTCCCCTTGTGATAATATTCCTCCAACGGCTATTCCTGATGCATCGGTCGTTAAAATGAATAGTTTGGAAAAATCTGAGTATTGCAGTTCTGGCTCTTCGCACAATTTTTGTTTTAAAATTTCAAAAGATTCTTCTTGCACAGATGTCCACTCGAAGCGGGTGTGGTTTTTTAATAAATTTGTTAATGGTTTGGCGAATTTTGAAAAATTCGGTATAAAGCGTCTATAATATCCTGCAAGTCCTAAAAATTGTTTAATGTTTTTAGGCGTTTTAGTTCTTGGAAACCGTTGTACTGCTTCTAATTTTTTTGGATCTGGTTTTACTCCGTCTTTGCTGATTACATGTCCTAGATAAGTTACTTCCGTTTTTAAAAATTCGCATTTGTCTGGCTGTAATTTTAAATTAGCTTCTCGAAGACGTTCCATTAAAGCGGTTGTATTTTCTTTCGTGTTCTTCTAAAAATGTTGCATAGATAACGATATCGTCCATATAAACGAATAATTCTTTGCCTTGTAACCCAGTTAAGGGGATCCCAAAAGGTCTGTTTTACCCATAAAAACGTTATTATGCAAAATCTTTTTGTTGATTATAGATATCAAAAAATCCTTTTCGACAATTAAAGTATACATAATAACGGAGTGCGGAGTTTAACATTTCATATGAAAAGTGAAAAAAAATGATAAAATTAAAGTTTTGTTATCGGCTCGTGCCGTCAACATTTACTTAATATAAAAGATTTGTAATCTGCACGTGCCTAATCAGTAAACTCCGCACTCGGCATTTCATCAAAGAGTATAAGTGAACTTAGAGAAGTGAGTTTAGAAGCTTTATAAAAAAGATTTTGCAAAATAAAATTTCCGTGCATATGTGTGTGCGCGAGATGGAGGCTCAAGAGTAAAACAGAGCAGTAGATTAGTTGCGTGATGTCGCGATAGACAGAGCTGCAATCGTACATGACAAAGACAGACATAATCGTACTACCTTCGTCTCTTTCATGTGTGTAGAGTAATATACATGTATGCAGAGTACGCACTAACATTATTACAGTTTCTCTATATCTTTTTTCTTTCAATTATACACTCTGTCTCTTTCTAATCGCTCGCTCACTATGTACTATGTATCGTTTCATGCTCCTCGCATATTCACTTACACGTTCACTCGCGCTTCTCTCTCTCTCTCTCTTTCTCTCTCTCTCTCTCTCCTTTTGTTCATTCATTATTCTGTCATTCCCATTATTATATTTTTGTATTTGTTCAATATTTATTCTTCTATTTTATTCTTTTTTATTCTTTTTTATCTTTATTAATAAATAAATTTATTTATTTATATTTTATACAGCATAAATGAGATATACAATATAAGTTATTTTCTTTTTTTATTTTATTATAGTTAATACAACACATGTACATACAAAAATACACACACACATGTATAATACTTTTTTTATTTATAAAATACACAATGTTTCATTTATGCTCTAAAATAAAAATGAATAAATTAATTTATTATCGTGTAGGAAAACAAAAATAGAAAGAATAATAATCAAACAAATAAAAGAATATATTAAAGGGATATATTGGCAATAAGAGCCCAGCGCAGTATTAGAGGCGCATAAAAGTATATTACAGAAATAACTCAATGTTACATAAATAAACGTAAAGCGGACGTTTCGGCTAATCTTTTAGCCATCCTCAGCGCAACAAATTAAATTAAAATTAACCGGAAAATCGCAAAGAACGTTACGTCATTTGTTTTTAGCCGTTTGACATACTATTTTTGTTCCTCGACACCTGTTGTGTCTTGTAACTGCCGAGGGCTGACTGTGTCATGTTTAAACTATAGTCTCCGTTAATCAATCAGCGCAATAAAGTCCGGTGGTTCTCTTACGTGTAAGTCGGTGTTGAATGTTGTGTGCGTACGCGTTCTCTCACATTAGATCGTTTTAAAGACACCGCGCCGATTATTTACAGGCTTTATCGGAAATGTATTGTTCCGGCATGCTTGTACGTTGACTGGATTCAACTTACGAACTACTAATCGAGTAGCTGATCATTCCAACGACAACAGTAATGCGACCGAATTGAGGATGTGAGAGATCCCCGTTATGCGTTTTTAACAATTTGCGGATTATTGTTTATGAATTTGCGATGTGGTTTTTGCGATTATCCGGTTAATTTTAATTTAATTTGTTGCTCTGAGGATGGCTAAAAGATTAGCCGAAACGTCCGCTTTACGTTTATTTATGTAACATTGAGTTATTACTGTAATATACTTTTATGCGCCTCTAATACTGCGCTAGGCTCTTATTGCCAATATATCCCTTTAATAGATTTTTAATTTGAGAGCCTTATTTATATTTAATTTAAAAGAATATAATAATGGGAATGGATTATATAATAAAGAACAAGAAGAGAAAGAGAAAGAAAGAGAGAGAAAGAGGGAGAGAAAGAGAGAGAGAGAAAGCAGCATGACTGAACATCTAAACAAATAAGCGAGAAATATGATATAATTTTGTATATGTATAATTTTTTTGTATAATATTTTTGATGCTAATGTTATAAAATAAGGATAAGAATATTAGGATGGGAATAAGGAATTTAAATAAATTAAATATATTTTAAAAAAAACTTTTATTTTATTTGTGAAGGTTTTATTCAATATGTGTGTGTGTGTGTGTGTGTGTGTGTGTGTGTGTGTGTGTGTGTGTGTGTGTGTGTGTGGGCGCGCGTGATTGTGTGTGTGTGTGTGTGTGCGTGCTATAATTAAATAAAACTAAAAATAATACTTATACTAAAACTAATACTAATAAAAAACGAATACTTAATACTAAATACTTAATACTTATAATAAAACTTATAATAAAACTAATTATACTAAATATAGAACTTATCTTTAAGTAACTCGTTATGAACGTGACTATGTTAATATAAGATCAGTAATACTTAGATTAATATTAATATGCAAACTCTTTATAATTAATATTAATATTATATTATCGTAATAAAATAGTAAAAGTTAAAATCTTTTTCCTTTTTCGGTCACCCTGCATACACCGGGTTTACCGGGGACCAGAAGACTGATAACCTGTCAGTAATAATGTAGAAGTAATATCTTAGCTTACCATTAAATGGTTATAAGTACTGGAATAATGGTTAATATGCTAGATTCTCCTTGATGATGGTTCTCCAGGAATAATAGTGCGTATGCGCTTATTGTAGTAGTAGTTGGTAATACGAAGTAGAATGAAACACTAGTTATTGAGTGGTACCCGTTTGACCACGTTAATATTGACCACGGTCCCGATTGACCACGTTGAGATTGACCATGTTGCGATTGACCACATTGATATTGACCACGTTGATATTGACCACGGTCCCGATTGACCACTGTCCTGATTGACCACAGTCCCGATTGACCACGTTGATATTTACAACAGTTCCGATTGACCACGTTCCCGATTGACCACGATCCCGATTGACCACGGTCCCGATTGACCACATTGATATTGACCACGGTCCCGATTGACCACGTTAATATTGACCACGTTAATATTGACCACGTTGATATTGACCACGGTCCCAATTGACCACGTTGATATTGACCACGGTCCCAATAGACCACGTTGATATTGACCACGGTCCCGATTGACCACGTTAATATTGACCACAGTCCCGATTGACCACGTTAATATTGACCACGGTCCCGTTTGACCACGTTGATATTGACCACGTTAATATTGACTACGTTAATATTGACCACGGTCCCGATTAATCACGTTTATATTCACAACGGTCTCGATTGAAAAACCATGTAACACACACACACACATGCGGGGGGGTGCAAGGGAGGCCTTCGGCCGCCCTCCCGCACCCCCTCCGCCAGTCAGGCACAATGGACCTCGCTTTACAACTTGCAAAGTACATGCCCTAGTAACGACATGTATTGATCCGTGGTCAATATTAACGTGGTCAATATTAACGTGGTCAATATTAACGTGGTCAATATCAACGTGGTCAATCGGGACCGTGGTCAATATTAACGTGGTCAATCGGGACCGTGGTCAATATTAACGTGGTCAATCGGGACCGTGGTCAATATTAACGTGGTCAATCGGGACCGTGGTCAATATAAACGTGGTCAATCGGGACTGTGGTCAATATCAACGTGGTCAATCGGGTCCGTGGTCAATTTGAACAGTGGTCAATTGGGACCGTGGTCAATCGGAACCGTGGTAAATATCAACGTGGTCAATCGGGACTGTGGTCAATCGGGACTGTGGTCAATATCAACGTGGTCAATCGCAACGTGGTCAATCGCAACGTGGTCAATCTCAACGTGGTCAATCGGGACCGTGGTCAATATCAACGTGGTCAAACGGGACGCTCCCCTAGTTATTTTATAATTAAATGTTTATTGTGGCGGCCTACAGCAACCACAAAATTATGGCAGCGCGATTTTCGCGAAATATTATCGTTTCTCGCAAGCGCTCGCCCGTCCGCGCGTAGTGCGGGAGAAGCCGCTAGTCGGCGCAAGGCGCTCGGGTCAACAGGGAAGTGGAAAG
The DNA here is from genome assembly GCA_907163055.1 of Formica aquilonia x Formica polyctena. Taxonomy (NCBI): domain Eukaryota; kingdom Metazoa; phylum Arthropoda; class Insecta; order Hymenoptera; family Formicidae; genus Formica; species Formica aquilonia x Formica polyctena. The sequence goes on along the minus strand of CAJQTV010000353.1, from coordinate 62,915 downwards.
CAGTCCGGCGGGCATATAGCGCATCTGCGCGTAGTTGCGGGCAGCACCGCTAAGCGGCGCAAGGCGCCCGGGCCAACCTGCAAGTAGAAAGCCGTCCGGCCGGAATATAGGTCAGACCCCCTGCGGAGAAAATACGAAGAAAGTTCTTGGCGCCAATCGCCTACTTTCTAGCGCAAGTCGCTTTAAAGAAAACGTTGGTACACGATACGGCGCCAGTCGCCGCACCATCATCCAGGACGCCGCAAACAGAGAGCACCAGCACGCTGGCCACAGTGGCCGAAATTGCCCTCCGGCGCAAGACTCGCCCAATGAGCTGACGCACCTCACCCGTTACTACAGCTGAACGCCTCATGTTCAGCTGCAGTATTCTCATTCCCGTGGACGCAAGTGAGAAGGAAGGAACATTATATGCCGGAGCTTGTTGCAACGGCTGCAGAGAGAAGTCCGATTTATATACATTGTGAGGTTGAATCTGGGGGATATTTTCGGATCTAATATTATTTTCTATCTCGCGTTTGTTCGCGGAGCTATTCGCGGATCTATTCGCGGAGCTAATCACGGGCCTAATCGCGGAAACTAACGCTGTATTATAGTCCCTATTCCTAATTTCCTCCCGGTCGATGACTGCCGGTAAAGACTTTATTGCGCTACTACTACTACTACAACTACCATATCGCGTTAATGCAACTCGGACGGCGCGAAGGCCGCAACCATGGGACTATGCACAAAGTCGTGTTACGTCGCGGACTCGCTCGGGCACAGCTTGGCGAGGCGCTCTCGAGGAAGCGGAGGCCGTCTCCAAGCGCGCGCTCGAGCGTACTCGCGACTCGACGACAGGCACGTTTCTTGCCTCCCTAACAGCAGCCCCACCCGGCGGGAAGCGATCAGCCAGGCGGGCACTCCTCCTCACCAAAAGTTTTGAAAAATTAAAAAACATGATTTTATTCCCACGAGTAGGGTGGAAAGAAGGTCGAATAGCGCAGAGCCACCTTTACGCCACCAAGCCTAAATACAACGGGGGGACGGCAGGTACCCCGAGGTGGTGGACCGCTAGCGACCGTGATTTTACCGTCGTCACGGCCATTCAGATTGTCGGCACGGCCCGAACATTAACCTTACGACGGGCGCCTACCTATCTAGCTAACTAGCTATAACGTCGATTTCCCTACCGAACCGGAGCGAAGCGAAAACGAACGACCGGACGATGAAAATGGAAAACGAAGACAAAAGATGGAAACCTGAAAATAAAGAGATATTAGTAATCCTCGGTTCCGTCGCCGCTGGGTCCAAGACCTCAGAAGCGCAGGGCCCGGTGGGTGAGTACAGCAGCCCCTGTTCCTCTCTACTGTACCGAGGTACAACAGAGACAAACGGATGGGGATGAGCTGCCGGGAGATTGGATGTAGAGGGGATGGGAAAGCCGAGTACGGGAACGTGACCTCAGCTACCGTAGATTCCACACCCCTTAGAGGTGGGTCGCCCACGCCGCCGCAGTCACGTCCCACCAACGCATCTATGTGCGCTTGCTACATATGAGCCATTTGGTCAATCTGACACCGACTCGTAGCTATGCAGTGTTCAAGGATGGGTGAAAGCGACAGAGTAGACAGATCAATGAAAATGTTAGTAGTGAAAGTGTTAGTGTAAGTTGTTAATTGAAATAAAGTAGGTATAGAGAGGGGAAAGGAAAGATAGAAAGAGCTTGTGTGTGTGTGTGTGTGTGTATGTGTTGCTACGTAGGAGCCATTTGGTCAGCAGTGCTGACACCGACTCGTAGCGTTACATGCTGTTTTGGGAAATAGAGCAACGGAATAAAGAAGGAAGAAGGAGAGAAAGAATAAGAAAGGGAGAGTGTGTGTATGTGTGTGTTGCTACGTAAGAGCCCTTTGCTCAGCAGTGCTGACACCGACTCGTAGCGTTACATGCTGTTTTAGGAGATAAAGGGAAGGAATAAAGAAGGAAGAAGGAGAGAAAGAAAAAGAGAGAGAGGGTGTGTATGCCATACAAACTCTCTCTCTCTCTCTTTCTTTGCTGCATAGCTACGAGTCGGTGTCAGATTGACTAAATGGCTCATATGTAGCAAGCGCACATAGATGCGTTGGTGGGACGTGACAGCGGCGGCGTGGGCGACCCACCTCTGAGGGGTGTGGAATCTACGGTAGCTGAGGTCACGTTCCCGTACTCGGCTTTCCCATCTCCTCTACATCCAATCTCCCGGCAGCTCATCCCCATCCGTTTGTCTCTGTTGTACCTCGGTACAATGGAGAGAAACAGGGGCTGTTGTACTGACCCACCGGGCCCTGCGCTTCTGAGATCTTAGACCCAGCGGCGACGGAATTGGGGGTTACTAATATTTCTTTATTTTCAGGTATCCATCTTTTGTCGTCGTTTTCCACTCTCATCGTCCGGTCGCTCGTTTTTGCTTCGTTCCGGTTCGGTAGGGAAATCGACGCGTTATAGCTAGTTAGCTAGATAGGTAGGCGTTTCCTTCCAATGGCGCCCGTCGTAAGGTTAAGGTTCGGGCCGTGCCGATGATCTGAATGGCCGTGACGACGGTAAAATCACGGTCGCCAGCGGTCCAGCACCTCGGGGTATCTGCCGTCCCCCCGTTGTATTTAGGCTTGGTGGTGTAAAGGTGGCTTTGCGCTATTCGACCTCCTTTTCACCATACTCGTGGGATTAAGAATGATGAATAATTTTAAAAATTTTTTGGTGAGGAGAAGTGCCCGCCTGTCTGATCGCTTCTCGTCAGGTGTGGCCGCTGTTAGGGAAGCAGTAGACGTGCCTGTCGTCGAGTCGCGAGTACGTTCGTGCGCGCGCTTGGAAACGGCCTCCGCTTTCTCAAAAGCGCCTCGCCAAACTGTGCCCGAGCGAGTCCGCGACGTAACACGACTTTGTGCACAGTCCCACGGTTGCGGCCTTCGCGCCGTCCGATTTGCGCTAACGCAATGCGATAGCAGTAGTAGTAGTAGCAGTTCCGTATGGTCTTCACCGGCAGTCTTCGACCGGGAAGAAATTAGAAATAGAGATACCGCGTTAATTTCCGCGATTAGACCCGCGATTAGTTCCGCGAATAGCTCCGCGAACAAACCTACGATAGAAGATAAGATTAGATATGCGAACGTCCCCAAATCTCAACCCCACAGCGTGTGTGAACCGGGTTCTTCGTCGCAGCCGCTGCAACAAGCTCCGGCAAACTGCGTCCCCTCTCCCTCACTTGCGTCCACGGGAGTGAGGATACTGCAGCTGAACATGAGGCGTTCAGCTGTAGTTACTGGTGAGGTGCGTCAGCTCGTCGCCGAGAAGCGACTTAACGTCCTGTTATTGCAGGAGTTGCACGTCAAGAAGCATGGCAAGAGCCACACCTTCGTTGGTTTAGGGAAGAATATGAGGGTAGCTGCTGTACGCTCACAACGGCCGTGGGCTGCACTGGCAGTCTGTAACCCCCTATTCCAAATGGTCTCGCAGCTGAGTACGACACACTGCGTCTGTGTGAAAGTGCAGGCTCCCAATTTCTTTTTCTATGTCGTATCGTGCTACTTCCAGCACAGCGACGAGATAGAGAAATACCTCAGGCACCTCGAAGTGGTGCTTCATTCCTGAGGGGGAAGAGACTGATAGTGGCGGTAGATGCCAATGCTCGGTCGTCACTCTGGGGTCCCCAAGAGACAGACGAAAGAGGTGCGAAATTTGAAGACCTCATCCGAGAATATGGATTAAATGTGGTGAATGACGTTGGACAGGAACCCAATTTTTGGACGGCAAGAGGTGCGTCTTTCATCGACGTAACCTTGGCGTCGTCCTCCATGAATCAGTTCATCGGTGATTGGAAAGTAAGGTCCGACTAGACGACCAGCGACCACAACGCAGTCGACATCAGATTGAGGGTGCCAAAGGGGTCAGGTGGAGATCGGAGTGCCGCGAACATGAGGTTTGACACTCGTCGGGCTGATTGGGAGCGGTTCTCCGAGAGCTTGACTGATCTTTCAAGATCAAGACTGGAGGTCCTCGATGTTTGTGCTGCGGATAGAGTAGAGGAGATGGCAGAGATGCTGGCGGAGGTACTCACCGAAGCCTGTTCCGCGTCAATGCCAAAAAAGAGACGTTTTAGGATAATATTCATTTCAATATTAGCATCCGAATAGAATATCGATTCACGTACCCTGTATATAAATTTATATATGCATATACATATACATAGACGTATATTTATATATTAGGTGTACAACTTTGCTTCCGCCGTTTTTTTTCCGAAATTCGAGGTTTTATTGTAAAAAACTGGTTATACATTTATGATTCAAAGTATTGTCCATCGCTGGCCACTACTTTCTCCCATCTTTCGGGCAGCGTACGAATCCCGCGTTGAAAAAACTGGTCATCTTTTGAAGCGATCCACGAATCGATCCAATTTCTTACTTCTTCATAAGACCGGAAATGCTGGTCAACCAGGCCGTGTGCCATTGATCGAAACAAGTGATAGTCAGAGGGAGCAACGTCTGGAGAATACGGCGGGTGAGGTAGGACTTCCCATTTCAACGTTTCCAAGTATGTCTTGACCACTTTCGCAACATGGGGTCAAGCATTGTCATGCTGCAAAATCACTTTATCGTGTCTCACGTTGTATTGCGGCCGTTTGTCTTTTAATGCTCGGCTCAAACGCATTAATTGCGTTCGATAACGATCGCCTGTGATTGTTTCAGTCGGTTTTAACAGCTCATAATACACTACGCCGAGCTGTTCCCACCAAATACAGAGCATGACCTTGGAACCGTGAAGATTCGGTTTGGCCGTCGACGTGGAAGCATGGCCGGGATATTCCCATGATTTTCTGCGCTTGGGGTTATCGTAATGAACCCATTTTTCGTCCCCAGTCACAATGCGATGCAGAAATCCCTTCCGTCTTTGCCTTTCAAGCAACTGTTCACAAGCAAACAAACGCCTTTCAACATCTCTCGGTTTCAACTCGTACGGCACCCAATTTCCTTGCTTCTGAATCATTCCCATGTCTTTGAGGCGTTTTGAAATTGCTTGTTGAGTCACTCCCAATGATCGTGCCAATTCTTCTTGACTTTGACTCGAGTCTTCATTAAGTAATGCCTCCAATTCTGCATCTTCGAAAACCTTCTCTCTTCCACCGCTATGCCGGTCTTCGACGTGAAAATCACCGTTCTTGAAGCGTTGAAACCACTTACGACACGTTCTTTCACTAATAGCGGCCTCACCATAAGTATTTGAGAGCATTCGATGCGCCTCAGCCGCAGATTTCTTCATATTGAAGCAGAAAATTAAAACCTCTCGCAAATGACGAGAATTTGGCTCGTAAACTGACATTTTCAATCGAGAATAACTTTATGATGCAGACACAAATCGACTAATGTGTCTATGGGGTTAGGTTAGGTAGGCATGTTGACAGATGCCCAAGTTTATTGCATGACGTCTATGATATATTTATTTTGACCACTACTTACCGCTAAAGCCATCTATAGGAAAACGGCGGAAGCAAAGTTGTACACCTAATATATGTACATAAATATATCTGCATATATATTTAGATATATATGAATACCTATATACAAACATATACAAACGTATATACATGTCCATACATTTATATAGATATACGTATACATATATATATATATATATCCATACACATTTATATACGCATACATATTCATACAGATACATACACACATGCACATCCATGTACGTACATGTACACACGCATATACATATACGCACATGATATAAATATACACACTTACATTGATGTACATATATTTGGATCCGTGCATACATTCACAAACATATGTATGTATGTATGTATGTACACGTATGACACGCACACACGCACGTGACACACACACACACACACACACACACACACACACACACACACACACATATATATATATATATATATATATATATATATATATATATATATATATATATTTTAGAAACATTTATCAATCCATTTAAATAAGTTGTATGCAATTGTTCGGCAGTCACAGTTTATTTTCAGGAAAAAGTTGTTGTGTTTATATGTTTTACTAATTAATAACAATTTTTTTTTTTTAGATTGGCCACGAGGGATCTTTTGCAAATTTCAAAACGATCATTAAAAAAAAAACGTCAGGATTGCTTAGAAACCAAGGGCTCTAGACTTTTTTGAAACAACGTATGTCTTGTGGCCCCACTGTGCGTAGGGGGGGGGGGGGGCAGAACTCATTGTTTTATGCATACACTTTTTAATGCGAAGTGAGGTTCCACATGGGTTTACAACTTTCCACGCGAAGTGAGGTTCAATGCAAACCAATCTGTCTAGTTTTTCGATAGTGGAGCCCCCCCCCCGTAGGGGGGGGGCGGAACATACTACCTCCACGCATATACTTTTTAATGAGAAGTGAAATTCCACATGGGTTTACAACTTCTCACGCAAAGCGAGATTCAACTCATGTACAACCCATGTAGAATCTCACTTTGCTTTAAAAAGTGTATGCATGGACACAGTAGGTTCCGCCCCTCCTATGGGGTGGGGCTCCACTATCAAAGAACTAAACACATTGGTTTACATTAAACCTCGCTTCGCGTGGAAAGTTGTAAACCCATGTGGAACCTCACTTCGCATCAAAAAGTATATTCATAAAACAGTGGGTTCCACCCCCCTTACGGAGGGGCTCCACTTCCGGAAGAAATAACCTAACCCAAACCTATTTCTAATTTAATTTCTCTCTATCTGTAAAATATGAGCTTGGTAATTCATGCCGAAATATACTATATACAGTCTTATGTCGCAAGTATCGGTCGGTCACTATCTTCAATTGTTAATAACTTTGTAATAAACGACGAGCACCCCACGGGAAGGCTGCATTTTCGAAAAATATAACTTAACCCAAACCTTTCAGTTTTAAAAGTAAAGTTGGATTATTTTTTATTGTCAGACTACGTACAAACCTTGATTTTTACAAATCTTTGTTTGTTAATAATTTTTTAATAAACAACGAGCGACGGCTAAAACCTTCTGAAGGTCACTTAGGAGGGTGACCTTGACAACATATGTCAAGATCAAGGTCATCGGGGCTGCATCCCCTAAACGTCACTTTTACCCAAAGTCTCAATACTGGACAATGAACCTCATTTGTAAAAAAGATTGATTTTGGAAATCTTATATATTAAAAGACAAAAGAATAGTTTGAATTTGCAAACAGACACGGAATGCCTTCCTGACATGTATTTTACTGTATTAGACAAACTCTCTAAAATTTAATATGTACATCTCATATTTTTATTTTATCGATTATATTGACTATGTATCTTGAGTTTATTTTTATTTTATCGATTATATTGACTATGTATTTTTAGTTCGTCTTTTTAGTCTGATGTTTTTTGTTTGTTTGTTATATTTATAATATCTCTAACAATTATCGCGCCGTTTGGCTATTTATTGTTTGATTACACTTATGTTATCTCGTCATATTGCTATTCCGATGTTTTATGTCAGTATGGTGTTAAAAGCTGAGGAGCTCGGTTCTCCTAATTCACACACGCTCGTTATACATTTAATTAATTTGTGTACGGAATGTCCGATTCTGTTTCGTAAGTTGCATTTATCAGTGAAAGGTTTTTTCTCATTCTCTCACATCGTTCTCTCACATAATCCGTTTCACTTCATTTACAGACACATTTTTATACATTATATCGATTGACAGCTAATTTGGATATTAATGTCCGACCGAACAATCGAGGAATTAGTCGTCCTCGGAGTGACATCGATACATACACATGACACAGTCTGCAAAAATATAATGATGTGAGATCTCTGCATTTAATTTTTTAATTTCTTATAATTTTTATATTTATTACCGTCGATTTTATCTGCGACTGTTTGAGATTGAGCGTCTCCAACGGAAGCGCTCGAAAATTGGCGCGTTAGCGGCCATCTCGCGTGACGCACGGCCCGCCGCGAATCAAATCACGCGCAAACAGCGGCGCTCAGCAAATCGCGCCAGGCCCGTGGCATTGTTCGTGCCGTTCAAAGCGGGCCACGCAGCGGTCACCGAGAGAGCCGAAATTAATAACAAATGCGAATAACAAGTTCTAATTTTCCGAATCATCGCAAACAACAACCGGCGCGCTCTTTTGAGACAAACACGCAGAATGTTCTAGAATCACCAAAAGAACGATTGTATATAAGCTCTCTCGGGGAACCGCCGGGCGCACTCGATCGTGAACTACATCCGTGACAGTGTGTTATTATATCGTCTAAACTCTCGTGATAGAAAAGTCGCTCGCTTTTCCAGTTCGTACTTTCGCATACGAAATGCGAAGTTTTCGATAGTAATAAAAGAGATTCTCGTCGCTCGCGATTAATCTCTCGCAGTCAAAACGCGCCGTTTATTCCGTCGCTCGCGGAACCGCGCCGTTTATACCATCGCTTGCGGTATTCAAAATACATCCGCCGCTCGCGGAGAGCATCTTTGCGCGTCCGGTGCAAACGCGATCTCGCGGGCTCCTCTCGCCCACGTCCACTTCTTTCTCGCACAGCGACTATGTTTTTATTTTTATTTAATTTTTTAGTTTATTATTTTTTATTAATTTATTATTTATTTGTTTATTGCTATTTTATCTGCGACCATGGTTTTATTTGTATTTTTATTTTTATTTTTATTTTTATTTTTATTATACCGACTATGAACACGCGACCGCTAATCTTCATTTATCAATTCTTGCGACCATGTTTACTAACCGATTAGGAACACACGACCGTTATGTCATAAACTATTTTTAATTGTTTTGCGCTGAAGATGGCCCAAAAAAGGTGCCGAAACGTCCGGTTTTGTATACTCTATGATAGAGATAGAATGAAACACATGTTGCGCTCCACTTAACGCGCTTGGCTCTGATTGCCTTTATCTTGAATTTTAATTTTAGTTTACTTTTTTACATATTGTTTATTGCAATTTTTTAGTTTTACCTTGTGATGAAAACTACAGTGCAATAATGTAGTGCAATATTTTTTTTCTTTTTAATATTTTTCTTTCATACATTTTTTTATTTATTTATGTTTATTTATTTCTTATTTTATGTTTATTTTATGTTTTTTAGTTATTTATTTTCTGTATTTATATATTTATATATATCTTTTATTTATGTTTCCTTATAAAGATTTACTTTTTTTTGTCTGTGATCCAACATGCACAAGTGCATGTCTCTTTTAGTGCAATTCAAAATATTTATTAAACATTTATTTATATATTTATTTTTATATTTAATTATCTTTGCTAGTTGTAATTGTATTTTCTTTTTCTTTATCTTTTTGTGAAGGCAAACTTGTCTTATATGCATGTATTCTCAATCAGATAATTTATTCTGTTGTAGTAATCTTCTGGGAACACCTCCATTTAGGTGGACTACAGAATTATTATCTTATTTTTCGCAAATTTTATATGAAATGTATTAAACATATTTATTGTAACTTTTTTTATTATACTTAATATTAAGAAATATATTCGTATTTAAATATATTATGTATAATGTATAAATGTAAAGTATATTGTATTAATAAGTATAGTATTAATATTTTTTTAAGTATAGATATATATGTTCATATGTATTATTTCTTATGTACAATGTTTTTGTTAGAATACTGGTGAGGTTTTCTGCAGTTTCCCTTACCCTCGCAACAAATGTTGGTATTCATGTATAAATAAATCGGCTGCAGACGTAAAAAATAACAAACAAATAAATTTTCGGTAAATATAGCGAATAGAGGATCCAGCCGCAATGACCTTGACATATGTTGTCAAGGACATAATTCTGAGTAACTTTCTTCTAATTTAATCGTCGTTCGTTGCTTATTAAAAAATTATTAACAAAAAAAGTTTTAAATATACCAAAGTACATGCACGGACAGGAAGCACGCGCGCGCGCTCGCGCATGCACACACACACACACACGGGGGGGGGGGTGCAAAGATGGCCTTCGGCCCCCCTCCCGCACTCACCCCGCCGGTAGGCAGGGTGGACCTCGCTTTACAATTTATAAAGTACATGCTACATTGTAAAGCGAGGTCCACCTTGCCTACCGGCGGGGCGGGTGCGAGAGGGGGGCCGAAGGCCCCCTTGCACCCCCCGTGTGTGTGTGTGCGCGCGCGCGTGCTTCCTGTCCATACATGTACTTTGGTATATTTCAAACTTTTAAGTTTTACCTTTTCCTCTTCCCCGGCGTGTTAATCTTCCACGTTTCGGTACTCGAGAATATCATTATCAACATTATATTGCTGAATTTTTATTTAAAAGACTCTATACTTTTGATAAGCGTATTGATGTTTTTTTTTTAAATAATGAGCAGATTATATCCAATAAATAATTAATTCAACATACTTATATTTTATCTTTAAACACCCTATATATGTAAAAACGTGTTTATTTCAGTTTATATGTGTAGTATACATAGGACTATTTCTGTAAACTAACTTAAATATTCAGTTTTTCATTGTCAGACTATGTATAAATCTTGATTTTTACAAATTTTTGTTTGTTAATAACTTTTTAATAAGCAACGAGCGACAATTAAATTAGAAGAAAAAGTTACTCAGAATTATGTCCTTGATAACATATGTCAAGGTCAAGGTCATTGGGGTTGGGTCTCCTATTCACTATATTTACCAAATTTTCTATTTCTATCTCTATTTAATGCATTTATTTTTTTAATAGAAGCTCCCTTCTCTCCTTGCAACTTCTTTCAGATTTCTTTTCTCGCTGGGGGGGGGGGGGGGGTCTAACGATACCTCATATTTCATCGAACTATGTACATTAGAGAGGATACGTAGCGTTTGCTTAGTGCGCATGCGCGACATTATTCCCACGACAACGCATCACTGGATCGAGCACGGTGTCCCTGGCGTTCTCGAGAAATCCCAGAGGTTCGATGTAATCGAAATTGATAACCGCTCCGGTTAAAATGCATCGAGCGAAAGCCGTCTCGATCTCGGACCACGAGAACCCCTCGCGCCTCTCGACGCCGCCGCCCGCGCGCTCGAAACGTCGACGCAAATCGTCTCTCGCGCCTATCAATTGAACGATTCGAGCGATCAGAGAATTCTGGTGGATCTTCCTCGGCGCTTGCCTCGACACTTTTCCCGCAGAGACTCGAGACGCTTGTCGCATCGTCGCGCCCACGCGAGATACGCGTCCGCCGTCGTGATGTCGCGCGCGCTATTGAGAAGATCGCGCTCTTCCATCGTCCTTCGATCCATTACTCATTCCTCAATGGACTCAAAGTCTTTTTATTAATAAACCACGTATCTTCCTCGTCGTACTCCTCTATGTAAAATAAAGCTCTCGTCTCGAAGTCATTGCACCAGTGATTCGACACGTCGAAAATTTCTTCGATGAGATCGTACGCCCGTACTATTTCACTGTGCATTTTCTTTATGTGCGTCAATATATCTATCGTAAAACTCGGTTGAATTCGTAAAAATGCGCGCAATCCGCGCAATATCTCTCTTTCTCTTCGAAGTAATCTCCGTTATCGAATTCGCAACCAAATTTGTAGAAATAATACACGACATGATTCACCTCCCACGAAAAATTCGGAACGTATCGCCGCTTCCAATTGCGGTAAAGTAAATAGCAGTCGGTTCCAACATCCGCGAAGGATTCGTCGAATCGCGCGTTACTCACTTCTCGCATTCTTTCGTAAAACCGATTTTTTCTTTACAATATAATGCAGTGCTGGGATTTACTTGCAACTTTTGGCCGGATTTCTTGACTCAGGCCTATTGCTCCCCTCTTACTGCTCGGGTCTTAGCAACGCAGCGCCAGACGCTCGTAACTAAGGAGCGCGTCACTTAGTCTCAGGAACGTGCGTATCACAAATTAATAGCGCAATACTCTAGTAGCAAAAGTTCTCATTAAAATTTGATATTTTACTTTGTATTAATAATCAAAATAATTATTATTCTATTATTAATACAAAATAAAATATTAAATAGAAAATTTTAGTGAGAACTTTTGCTACTAGAGTATTGCGCTATTACGTTGATACGCACGTTCCTGAAACTAACAAGTAACACTAGGGAAGTGTCATACGGCGATTTTCCTGAAACTTGGCATACAAGTAGTACATGGAAAACTATTAGACACGTATATTGTTATATCGGCCCGAAAGCCGTTTGAAGGGTAGAAATCACCCTTATCTATTTTGGGGGTAGGTTCGACTATTTTACAAATTATTTTTACGATTGTTGCGAAATCAGGTAACTAAGGGTTTTTGGGGTCGCTGATAACGAATCTGAAGTCCGTTTTTAAGAATTCAAAATGGCGGATCCAATATGGTGGTCGCATTTTTTCAAAAGTTTTACACTCTATCAAAAAGTGCGAAAATTGCAAAAAAGTAAGAAATGAGCATAACTTTGAGGCGAATTTGTAGCAAAAAGGTCCTAATCGAGAACTAACCCTAACAGTAACGAAACATCGAAAACCATCCCTACAAGTAGTGATGCATATAAAAATCAATCAGTCAGTCTTAGCGCTACCCAGGATGAATGACGTGGACGTGATAGGGTTCTCATCCCATTGGGGTGCTTTTTGAACGTGAGTCCCCTTGCCTCTCACGAATCGGGGTGCTTTTTGAACGTGAGTCCCCTTGTCTCTCACGAATCGGGGTGCTTTTTGAACGTGAGTCCCCTTGCCTCTCACGAATCGGGATGCTTTTCGACTTACACTTTAAATTTAATGCAGTAATGTGGAGAGTTAGCGTTTGTTACGGCAAAGAAGTGCTGCATGCACATTGATGTCATACACCAAGCACATTTAATTATTGCAATATCATTGCAGAGTTCACATGTGCCATTGCAGTTTTTCAAACAGAAATCTGCAGGGGCTTCGCATTTGTCGGGTTTTTCTGCAATATACCCACACTTCCACCAAGCGTATCAAAATATATTCTTAAATCTGGCCGAGGAAATCTGGTTATGTATTAAAGACTGTATTTTGAGGATGTTATTCCTTAAATGTAAATTTACATCACAGTTATACAGCATGACAATATCAGAAAATTGTCTTAAAAAATTCTTCCAAGGTCTAAAAGTGTAAACGTCCAGCGGTTGAATTAAACCAGTGTTTCCAGCGGGAATCGTAAAAATTTGGACGTTTTTATTGTCTTTATCAATATTGTCAAACTTTTTTTCAGTCTGGCCAGTCCAAGAATCTAACAAAAGAACAGAGTTTTCCCCGGTGTTTGGTAAAAAAACGTTTGCGAACCAATTAATGGCAAGGTCGGATGTTAATTTGCCTGATTTTGATGCAAATACGACAATATTGTCTGCTTTGTACAAAGTTTTCTCAACGATTGGTCCAAATTTACCACTAGTCTCTTGCAGAACTATTAATAAATGGGACTTTAAATCTCCGTTGGCAGAAACGATTGGCTGAATAGTGTAGCTGTGCGTCAAAGAATTCAAAGATTGCGCTAAACACTCGACTTTCAATGATCTTTTTAAAGCAAGCGTGCGACCTGCATGCGTTTCTAAATTGAACCCCGATTGATCGGAATTATAGACATTGTCTTCACCTACCAACATGATCTCTGATTTTATTTTAGAAACAAATTCGCTTGATGCTTGTAATAATTTTTCCTTTGATGATATTTGTTTTTTAGTCACAAATTTATTTATCTTTCTCGATACAATTCCATGATTCACTTTAAAATTATGTACCCAAAATGTGGAAGCAGTGAATAATGTTGGTGACAAATTGATTTCTTCTCTAGCCCGTAAAGCCCATCTTTTTATGTCAATGTCATGAATAGAAAGCGATCTTTCAGAGGAAATTTTGAATTGATCCAAAACATACTTCGAAATTTGTAATAATTTTTCATTTCTCGTGCCACCTTCTTTAATTTGTGCCTCCCACCTATACAATGACCTCAAACCAGAAACTTTCTTAAATCTGTGCTGAACTGACTTTAAAGGCAAAGCTTTTGTCTTCCCGGAACGCCAAAATTGTACAGCCTTTGTTTTATATTTGATATCAATATCAATTATAGTTTTCTTGCAATCCTTTATTGATTCTTCGAAATCACTTTGAGAAACCTCATCAACAGGAATTGCTTCAGGATATACACTTTCTTCATTAAAGCTTAAAGTATCAATGCTTTCGACAAATATCTGTGCATCTATAGCATCTTTAATTAAATTCTCCAAATTAGCTGCAAAAGATTTTTCCTCGTCTGTAATAACTGAATACACATCATATTCAGGAGAATTAAAACTTCTTTGTAATAAAAGAACAATGTTTCTTGGATTCATCGACATTATCTTTACAGGTACTTTAAATCAGTGCTCGGAATTAGTTGCCCTTTTCGGTCGGATTTCTGAAGCGAGTAGTGAGGGTCCCCCCACTACCGTTCGAGCCTCGACAGCCGAGCCGCCGATCGCGCTGGTAACGCTGTGCCTCACACAGGAGCGTCTCTATATCAAAAATATGCTGGGATCGTACCTTCCGCCAAATCGCCATTAAAATTTTGCTAATAGATAATTTTTATTTTCATAATTAATTAATATCAAAATTTTTATTATTCACATATTATATATGTAATATATTTTAATTTGATCTTCTAGGTCCTAGAAGATCAAATTAAAATTTGTAGACGAATTGATTGTTTTGGTTTTATCTGCTGCCTCTTTTGTTTTTCGATGTTTCGTTACTGTTAGGGGTAGTTCTCGATTAGGACCTTTTTGCTACAAATTCGCCTCAAAGTTATGCTCATTTCTTACTTTTTTGCAATTTTCGCACTTTTTGACAGGGTGTAAAACTTTTGAAAAAATGCGACCGCCATATTGGATCCGCCATTTTGAATTCTTAAAAACGGACTTCAGATTCGTTATCAGCGACCCCAAAAACCCTTAGTTACCTGATTTCGCAACAATCGTAAAAATAATTTGTAGAATAGTCGAACCTACCCCCAAAATAGATAAGGGTGATTTCTACCCTTCAACTCTGTTAAAATCGTCATTTTCACAGTGTGAACATCTCCATGTACAAATTATGGCCGCCTCCACCCCTGAGATGCAAGCTAAGGACCTATACTTTACCGAGAAGCAATTTTTGGTCTGCGAGGACAATTTTCTCGAGGCATTGGACTACGTGGCGGATCGACAGGCACAGCTTACGCCCTCGAACATTGGAGGTCCTTCAGGAACTTCGGGGACCAGCAGTACATCAGTTGGCCCATCTAGAACCGCCCCTCTACTGCCCCGGCTGAGTATGCCCGACTTCGCTGGTGAATTTGCCGAATGGGAGACTTTCCGAGATCAATTTAAATCTGTCGTAATAGATAATACGGAGTTATCAGATATTGCGCGTATGCATTATTTGTTGTCATGTCTTAAAGGAGATGCGAGCGATTTAATTAAAGCGTTACCGTTAACAGAAGCGAATTTCGAAATTGCATGGAAAATATTGTTACAGCAGTATGACAATCATCGCAGACTCGTACATGAGCACATTCACGTTTTAAATTCGCTCTCAATTGTTAATTCTGAGTCGTCTTCCGAACTTGCTACGTTGCGTGATAAAGCGTTGATGGCAATTCAAGCCCTGCGAAATCTCGGTCGACCGATCGATCATTGCGACGATTTTCTCGTTTATCTCGTCTCTCAAAGGTTAGACAAATCAACGCGAAAGGCATGGGAATTGCATCTGGGAAATACCGTAGAAAACCCGAAATATGACAATTTAAATGAATTTCTTGAAGCCAGAATTCGCGCGCTCGAAAGTATAACTCCTGTTGCCGTTTCAAAGAGAACTAAGGGAATCAAATCGGTCGTTCAAAGTCATGCGACAAACACATCAAAATGCCCGGTCTGCCAGCGGTCTCACGTGTTATCGTCGTGTAACGACTTTAAAACCAAAACAATTTGTCAACGCCGCAAACTCGTAAATCAGCTTCGTCGATGTTTCAATTGTCTCAGCGGGAAGCACATGCGAAATGAATGTCCTAGTCAGAGCTCTTGTCGCACGTGCCAAAGGAGACATCATACTCTTCTTCATGAAGATTCCAAACCGTCTCTCTTGGAGACAAAGATTCAATCGGTATCGGAGTCAAAACAAAATGAGTCTGACAACATCACTTCGCATTTGCTGGCACAGAACGAATTTGTGAATACGGAAATTTTATTAACAACTGCATGGATCCGCGTGAGCTCGTCTGACGGCCGATCAACGATTTCGCGCGCTCTGCTCGATCAGGGTTCCGTAATGACGTTGATAACGGAGCGATTAGCTCAACGGTTGCGCTTAAAGCGGCGAAGCCTTTCGGTAGCGATTTCTGGCATCGGCGGCGCGACGGTCCCTGTTCGGCATGCCGTACAACCAGTGATGCCAGAATTGCCACGCTAGCAACACGCAACCGTAGTGAAGGGGATGACGCACACAAGCGCAAACCGCGTACGTGTGAGCTCGGCGCTTCGGCTGGCTTCGGACAGCAGAAGAGGACAGACATACTGTTTTCTGTCTCCCTTCTTCTTATCGAGCCGGCACGAAGACCGGGCGGTACACGGTACACGTCGCTTGGTCGCTTCTCGATTGTCGCTTCTTGCTATGCCTTAAATGTTTTTTTCAGCCTTTTCGTATGAGATATATTATCTATTATATATCTATTATATATTTATGATTAAGATACGTATATAAATTACTTAAAGTTTTTAATCCACGTAAAAATGCATTTTAAATCGATGATTTGAAAGAAGGAATATCCGTGTGGAGACAACAAAAGGAAAAATCATACATTTTATTGTATGAAAAATGTATCGATTTTCCGACAAATGATTAAAAATAATGAAAAGTACTATAAGAAAGTTTAAATATTTAAAAAATATGTCATATAATAATATTTAACTTTAGTTTCTATACATATACATTTACAATATCGTTACGATACACAAACGTATATACGGACCACATATATATGTTTGTGTCTTTGTCAAACAATACTGAATGATGATTTTCCACACCACCTATATGAGGTACCACCAATGGCGCGTAAGATTTTTTTAACGTGGATCTTCGCCTGTAGCCATATCATACCACATTATAATATATAATATGCTCTATTGTATCTGTCATTTATAGAATATTTTTTGCACACTTGCTTTTGCAAATGTGATGTCAATTAGTGATAATAATTTTTTTACACACTTGCTTTTGCAAATGTGATGTCAATTAGTGACAATAATTTTTTTACACACTTGGTTTTGCAAGTGTGATGTCAATTAATGACAATAATTTTTTTACACACTTGCTTTTGCAAATGTGATGTCAATTAGTGACAATAATTTTTATACACACTTGGTTTTGCAAGTGTGATGTCAATTAGTGACAATAATTTTTTTACACACTTGTTTTTGCAAGTGTGATGTCAATTAATGACAATAATTTTTTTACACACTTGTTTTTGCAAGTGTGATGTCAATTAATGACAATAATTTTTTTACACACTTGTTTTTGCAAGTGTGATGTCAATTAATGACAATAATTTTTTTACACACTTGTTTTTGCAAGTGTGATGTCAATTAGTGACAATAATTTTTTTACACACTTGCTTTGCAAGTGTGATGTCAATTAGTGACAACAATTTTTTTGCACATTTGCTTTTACAAATATGATGTCTATTACAGACAAAATTTGTTTTACGAACATATCATAACGCGAGAAAAGCTCTTTATTGTATTATATTAATAATAATGCCATAAATAATACTATTTATTTTATTTTAAACGTTATTATTGCATATTAGTAACCGAAGTACTAGCAATGTCATTATCAGCAGCATATAGTGTTAAACTGCTCTTTTTCTTAGGACAAATAGAATATAATTTGTCTGACGACATGAGAGACAAATGGTTTTCATTTATCTCCATATCTAAAACTGTTTCTTTTCTTGCTTTTAATGTTGATTTTAACACACAACTAGCGTTTATACATGCAGACGAAAGCTTATTTCTTTTTTTTTGTTTTTAAATCTGATAGCAAAGAAAACATTCTTTCTGGGTCGGCATTTGAATTTGGAAGTGATCTAACAGCATTCAAAAAAGACTTCATATTGGGATATGTACGTTTTAAAATTTCTTTCCACATTTCATCAAAGTTTAATTTTGAAAGATGTTCTTTTTCTGCTGTTGTAAAATCTAGATGTAAAGTATGCCACTCTTTTTTTAAAGCATTTTCGTCAAAGCCACCGAGGGTTTGAGCAATAAAAGAAACATCATTAAATGATGTTTCTCTGTCAATACTACATAATGCTGTGTTGAATTGGAAAACTGTTAATTTACATAAAAATTTATCTTTAATGGGCAATCTTTTACTAATTTCCTCGGCAGCAGTCACGTAAAATTGCAGACAATTATCTCGAACATTTCCAATTATGTCTGCGTGTCCTTTTTTCATTAAACTTTCGAGATATTCTTCACATTCATATCCTAAATTTATATCATTTAAAGATTTATGGTTTTCTTTTTCAGAAAATTTAAAATCATTACATACATTTTTTACAAGCTCTGGTTTCAAAAAATGTTTGGAAATTCTTATTAAAAGTTCCAATGACTTTGGCTGCAACAAGTGAACTCTTGTTTCCACAGCTTGAAAAAATGCATTAAAAGAATTAAAAAAATTTAAAATATGCTTTAAAAATAACAAATATGCTTTTACATCCGGATTTTCCATCACAGATAATAAATTGTCTCCTGATTTAGTTTTTTCACTTATAACCATTTCAGTCAAAAAAAGCTTCGTAGTATCCCAAAAATCAAGAAGTCTCACAACACATGAATGGTGAGATAGCCATCGTGTAGTAGATAATTTTAAAATTTTACGGTTTGTTTCCTGAAAACATTCAGTAAATTCTTCATAAATAGCAGCACGCTTAAGACTACTATTAATATAATTTGCTATCTTTTTTAAAAACTCCTCGCAATATTCCGGTATTTTAGCACATGCAGCATGTGCAGCTAATGCCGCGGAATGGCATGGATATGGAAATGTTAATAAATTTGTACAAAATTCTTCTAACTTTTTTTTAAATGAGAGATGTTTACCTGTCATGACAGATGCATTGTCGCATGACAAGGCAACAATATTTCCAAATGAAATGTTTAATTTCCACATTTCACATTTAAATGCGTTAAATAATTTTTCCGCGCTACTATTTTTTGCGTCAATATTAATTAATTTAATTAATTGCGTGCGAATGTCTAATGTTTCAGGATCAACATACCGTACAAGAAACGTCATCCATTTTTCATTACAAATATCAGATGTTTCATCAATAAAAATGGAAAATTTAGTATTTTGAATGCTGTTGACCACACGGTTCGTCTCGACCGGACACAATACATTCGAAATAATATTTTTACATTTTGTTCGACCCATACTCATACTTTTTAATACGTTAGGATCTTTTCCTATTTGTTGAAAAAAGTTAAGAATATCTTTTGCCGTTTGATGCGAAATATTCTTATGAGCAATTAATGCGGCATATCGAATTTCTGCTGATTTTTTCCGGTCTTCAAACGGCAAAAGTGAGTCGTCCATCATGTTGATATTTTCATCCATGTTCATTGTTTCTGTCTTCTTTTCTTTACATATTTTTATATGTGCTTCGGATTCTGCGTGACGATAAATGTGAGATAAATCACCAATCATAGATTTATTACAAAATGAGCAAAAAAATGTATTAAGAGGATGCCGGACTGTCCTGTTTTACCGGCCATAATAATTACATTTTTGTACACCGAAATTTTTTTATTGGTTACATGAAATGAGAAATCCTTTTCCACGATTAAAGTATATACATCAACAAAGTAGGAACCTTGCGCTTTTATGTTAAAAACGAAGAAAAGTTAAAAAATTACAGTTTTTTTATCGGCTTCTTGCGTCAGGTCGTAACAATATTTGCTTAATATAAAAGTTGTGCAGTTTGTACGTACAAAATCAAATAGGTTCCCACTCGGAAATGCATAAAAGAATATAAGTGAACGTTTAAAAATGTATTTAGAAGCCTAGTAAAAAAGATTTTTGTTTATAAAACTTTCGTGCATCTGTGTGTGTGCGAGATCGAGGCTCAAGAGTAAAACAGAGCAGTAGATTAGTTGCGTGATGTCGCGATAGACAGAGCTGCAATCGTACATGACAAACACAGACATAATCGTACTATCTTCGTCTCTTTCATGCGTGTGAGAGTAATATACATGTACGCACTAACATTATTGCAGTATCTTTTTTCTCTCAATCATACGCTCTGTCACGCTCTGTCTCTTTCTAATCGCTCGCTCGCTATGTACTACGTATCGCTTAGCTTCATGCTCCTCGCATATTCACTTACGCGTTCACTCGCGCTTCTCTCTCTCTCTCTCTCTCTCTCTGCTCGTTCATTATTGTATTCTTTTATTCCCATTATTATATTCTTTTATTTGCTCAACTTTTATTCTTTCTATTCTCGTCTCCTTACATAAAAATAAATAAATGTATTTATTTATTTTTATTTTATACAGCATAAATGAGATATACAATACGTTATTTTCTTTTTTTATTTCACTATATGTAGTTAATACAATACATAATTACGTTTCACTTTAGTTAAATACAACATGCACATACAAAAATACACACGCACACGCACACATACATAATAGTTTTTTTATTTATAAAATATACAATATCTTATTTATGCTTTATAAAATAAAGATGAATAAATTAATTTATTATCATATAGGAAAACAAGAATAGAAAGAATAAAAGTCGAACAAATAAAAGATTATAATAATGGGAATGAAAGAATACAATAAAGAACAAGCAGAGAAAGAGAGAGAGAGAGAGAGAACGAATAAGGAGCAAGCGAGATAGCTAACATGAAAGACTTCCGAAGTCTCGCTCGCGAGGCTCGCTTTATCTATAATCTCTCGCGTTATATACCGTTACTGTAAAATTTTTGTTTTTCGCGCTTTTTGATCCGAAAATAATTACAATGAATTCATGATATTTTACCAATTAAAATAAAACGAAACACGAAATCGGATAATTTCTAATCAATTATATAATTAAAATTATGATTACTTATTTCATTAAAAATAATCCGATTTATGTCATATTTAGTGTCATTTTAATCGCAAAAATGTAATTAATCCATTACAATTATTTTCAGATATATAAAATGCGAAATACAGAGATTTTATTTTCTATAATAAGATGACATATACACGTCAAAGATTACAGATAAAGGGAGCCTGGCGAGCGAGACTTCGGAACACTTTGATGTTTGTCAACTCGCTTGCTCCTTCATTCTTTCTTGCTCTCGCTTTTGTCGATTCTATAGCATCGGGGATCTTTCCTTATGTACAAAATATAAACATTTTACAAAATAAAAACTGAAACATTACATTTTGGATTTTATTAGTATAAATATAAATATAATGGATTAATGAGTTTCTTGCGATTAAAATAATACCAAACATAACATAAATTAGATTATTTTTAATCAATTATGTATTATATGTAATCATGATTACTTATTTCATTAAAAATTATACGATTTATGTCGTGTTTAGTATCATTTTTATCGCAAGAATCTCATTAATCCATTATAATTATATTCATATTAATAACATCCAAAATGTAAGTTTCAGTTTTCATTTTGTAAAATGTTTATATTTTGTACATAAGGAAAGATCCCCGATGCTATAGAATCGACAAAAGCGAGAGCAAGAAAGAATGAAGGAGCAAGCGAGATGACAAACATCAAAGAGTTCCGAAGTCTCGCTCGCCAGGCTCCCTTTATCTGTAACCTTTGACGTGTATATGTCATCTTATTATAGAAAATAAAATCTCTGTATTTCGCATTTTATATATCTGAAAATAATTGTAATGGATTAATTACATTTTTGCGATTAAAATGACACTAAATATGACATAAATCGGATTATTTTTAATGAAATAACTAATCATAATTTTAATTATATAATTGATTAAAAATTATCCGATTTCGTGTTTCGTATTATTTTAATTGGTAAAATATCATGAATTCATTGTAATTATTTTCAGATCAATAAGCGCGAAAAACAAAAATTTTACAGTAACGGTATATAACGCGAGAGATTATAGATACAGCGAGCCTCGCGAGCGAGACTTCGGAAGTCTTTCATGTTAGCTATCTCGCTTGCTCCTCATTCGTTCTCTCTCTCTCTCTCTTTCTCTGCTTGTTCTTTATTGTATTCTTTCATTCCCATTATTATAATCTTTTATTTGTTCGACTTTTATTCTTTCTATTCTTGTTTTCCTATATGATAATAAATTAATTTATTCATCTTTATTTTATAAAGCATAAATAAGATATTGTATATTTTATAAATAAAAAAACTATTATGTATGTGTGCGTGTGCGTGTGTATTTTTGTATGTGCATGTTGTATTTAACTAAAGTGAAACGTAATTATGTATTGTATTAACTACATATAGTGAAATAAAAAAAGAAAATAACGTATTGTATATCTCATTTATGCTGTATAAAATAAAAATAAATAAATACATTTATTTATTTTTATGTAAGGAGACGAGAATAGAAAGAATAAAAGTTGAGCAAATAAAAGAATATAATAATGGGAATAAAGAATACAATAATGAACGAGCAGAGAGAGAGAGAGAGAGAGAGAGAGAGAGAGAGAGAGAGAGAGAAGCGCGAGTAAACGCGTAAGCGAATATGCTAGAAGAATAAAGCTAAGCGATATGCAGTACGTAGTAAGCGAACGATTAGAAAGAGAGATACAGAGAGAAACAGAGTAAGTGTATGATCGAAAGAAAAAAGATATTAGAAATTGCGATATCTTAGTGCGTACATGTATATTACTCTCCCACGCATGAATTAAAGTTTGGTAATTTATCAATAAATTATTGTATTATATATAGAGTAAGTGAAACTTTAAATGCTCGGTTATCAATTATTAGACGCATGAATCACAGGCGATCATCTAAATCATAAGTTGTAAAGTGAAAGCTATTACATTTTAGAAAATACTGCTTAAAAATAAATTGATAAAAATTTATGTTATTTAATATTTCCAGAATTATTCCATTGCAAAATTTAAATTTTGAAATTTTAAGGGACACCTTGTATATAGCATATAATGTGTAATATACAAAAATAATACAATTATTATTAATTATACAGAATAATCCATATAATTAATTTTATATAATGTTTTCGTTAAATTTAAATAATGTTTTTATGTATAAAATTAGTTTAGCAATATAAAAACAATGTTTTTATTCGGTTGTACAATATTCATTTATTAAGATAAACATTTATAAAGATGTGCATTAGTTTTCATTTTCATCATAACGCGATATCTATAGCAGTCAGTACGTAAGTATGTACGTATCGGGCAGTAAGTCGGCTGTACGCACACACACATGCAAACAGACGAACGCGATCATATCAGTGCGCGGCAGCTCAGTCTCAGTTTGTCGCGTGTGTTTTGTACATACGCGTAACAAGAGATTATCGCGCGCTCAACCGTTATAACGCGTTATAACACGTTGAAGTCAAAAAACTGTGTTTTTGTGTTTTTAATTTTTAATATATAGTGTGTCCACATAATGGGACAAAAATATAATGATAAACGCTTGCCTCTCTCTGTCCGAAGACTTTCCTTAAAAAGAATAAGGGTCAAGAGGTTAGTATTATTTATATATAAGGTATATTTACACAGGTTGTCCGAAAATTCGCGCAACACCCTTTAAGGGAAGGTAGAGGGTGTTATTCTGAACAGAAAAGTCCTGTAACATTTTTTTCTATAACGCTTCATAAAGGAGTTATTATTGAGTAAAGTCTGATCAATCAGCGCCGACTTTTAGCCGGGCGCACGTCGGTGAGCCGCGCGCCTGGTAGTGTGCGTGAGCGCTCAGCTGTTACAGCTACAGCGCGGTTCACCGATGTGCGCCCGGTAGTGTGCGCGCGCGCGTGTGTGTACACACAGTATATATATATATATATATATATATATATATATATATATATATAAGTAATGCCGAATATATAACATAAATCTCTGAAAAATAAGAACGCAGTCTTTTGCTTATTTTGATATTTTATTGAAAATTTATTATATTTGTATTTTATAATAGTAGTTAGTGCTACAGTAGTTAGTTAGCCAGAGGCGGTCAATTCGTGAGCTGGTTGTTTTAAGAATATTTGACACCAAATGCGTTTTGCATGTTCGCTTTGGTTAAAAAATATATGCCAGAGGCGATCAATTCGTGAGCTGGTTGTTATTTCACACTAGATGCGATTTGCATGTGTGTCAAAAATTATATGCCAGAGGCGATCAATTCGTGAGCTGGTTGTTATTTAACACTAGATGCGATTTGCATGTGTGTTAAAAAATATATGCCAGAGGCGATCAGTTCGTGAGCTGGTTGTTATTTCACACTAGATGCGATTTGCATGTGTGTCAAAAATTATATGCCAGAGGCGATCAATTCGTGAGCTGGTTGTTATTTAACACTAGATGCGATTTGCATGTGTGTTAAAAAATATATGCCAGAGGCGATCAGTTCGTGAGCTGGTTGTTATTTCACACTAGATGCGATTTGCATGTGTGTCAAAAATTATGTGCCAGAGGCGATCAATTCGTGAGCTGGTTGTTATTTCACACTAGATGCGATTTGCATGTGTGTTAAAAAATATATGCCAGAGGCGATATATTATTCTGTTGCGATCGAGACAAACAATGTATTATAAATCTTTATTACAAATATATAAACATTTATGTATACGAACAAAAAAAAAAGACAATATAATATATATTTGTATAAATAATACATTGTTGTTATATATCCATTGGTTATATCGATTGAAAAAAATTAGCTGCATTGCATAGATCGCAACTTATAGAAAGTTACACGATAATATTTAGAATATATGTATATATATCATACACATACATCTGTATACGTCTATGTACATATTATACATATACATATATATATACACAATTATATATATAACACCTAACCAAATGTTATTCCTCTTGGAAGATATATGGGAAGACACATAGCCCGTATGAACAATGTGAAATTATCTTCAAATATGTGATAAAGGCAGACACGTCTATATTATACTGTTATCTATACGCTTAAATACGCTTAGATATGCGTGCGAGGCAATAGAGCAGTAGAAATACACGATGTTGTCCGATTTCAACACATTGAACACAATTCTCTTTCAAATATGCATAAAACATGCAGAAATATTAATATTGGTAACAGCGGAACTAAAATTATTGATATTATCGATAATTTCGGTCGGTATTATCGATAATTTTAGTTACGCTTAGATGAGGGCGCTAACCCGTCGGAGTTCGCCCGTCGCTCCGGCATCCTCTTAATGCCATCTGATATTTCACGTAACCATGGCTGAAATAATTCGATCTCTAGCCATTGTGCTTTAAATTTATATTTAGATTTTGATATATTTTTATGTGAACTTATATCAATATTATCTAATAAAGTATTTTCTTTAATATTATTTTTGTGACACGCAGAATTCGCATGTCTTAAAACATGTGTGTTGCACGAAATATTTTTATTACATATGATGCAATGATAAAAACTATCATCAGAAGATACTTTACGTATCCAACATTTAATTCTATCATCACTAAGCCAAGCTTCTGAAAAGCTTCGCTTAGATTTTTTTCTTAATTCATCACACATTTTTATAACAAAAAGTAGATAGAAACAAGGAACGAAAGAAGAATGAATAAAAGGAAAGATTAATAATAAAAAAATTAATAGAAATAATATAGAAATATAGAAATAAATATAGATATTTGAAATAACTTACAATCACAATTGCTTCAGCTTCTTGGGTACCAAGATTTTACAAGACACGTATAAAAAAATACGTTGACTCGCAAAGAGCAACAAGATTATCTTACAGAAGCGCCGTGAAACAGTAGCAGTACAACGTATAAAACAAATGCGCGGCGTATGAAACAACTTAAATAATGTCGAGTGCTTCAGTTCTCTGTGAAACATCGCACACAACGTATCGTCATGTCCCGTAAGTAAATCAAATTATTATTATTTGTATTTTTTAAGAAAGTTTAATATTTAATTTTTATCTTCTCTTTTCTCTTACATAATATATTTTATTTTTATAGAAGAAATAAATGAAGATGCGGCAAATTTGCAACAGTTGATGCAACAGTTGTTGCATCAACAAAAATTGCAAGAAGAGAGGCAACAGCTGTTGCATCAACAATTGCAATATTTGCAACAGAAGCAGGAGCAGCAGGAGCAGCAGCAGCAGCAGCAGCAGCAGCAGCAGCAGCAGCAGCAGCAGCAGCAGCAGCAGGAGCTGCAGCCACAGCCGGAGGAAATTAATGAAAATGCTATATTTTTATTATTTATCCTTTTTCATTAAAATATTAATAAATATGCATATATCTATTTTTTCAGAAACACATCCAAAAAGAGCAGGCGGCCGATCCCGCGCCCGCTGGTATTACCAGCGGGGAAGCAGAATAAATAGAAGCAGTGGCCGAGGAAGGGGCGGCCCTGGCGGCCAGGGGAAGAGGCGTCCCTGGCGGCCGAGGAAGAGGCGTCCCTGGCGGCCGAGGAAGAAATACGTGGGGCCGTAGTGGTCCCACAGTAATCAAAAATTATATTTTTAATTAAAAATAAAACAAAATAAAAATTAATAAAAAATAATATATAATTGGGGAATAATCATTTAAAAAATTTTTTCCTTTATCCTTTTTTCCTCCATATAAAATAGAGCATATTATATAATCTAATGTGGTATGATATGGCTACAGGCGAAGATCCACGTTAAAAAAATCTTACGCGCCATTGGTGGTACCTCATATAGGTGGTGTGGAAAATCATCATTCAGTATTGTTTGACAACGACACAAACATATATATGTGGTCCGTATCTACGTTTGTGTATCGTAACGATATTGTAAATACGAGGGTTGTCTGAAAAGTTTCCGACCTCAACATGAAGATGGCAGCACTCGTAAACAAAAGTTGGGGAATGTGTTTGCGCATGCTTTGAAAGGTACCCACCAAAATTTCAGCCATTTTGGACGCACAGTTGTTGTTTGACAATCATTTGAGTGAGTCGATGTGAGTGTTTTTATGAAAATGGAAAAAATCGAGTATCGAGCAGTCATTAAATATTTGTTTTTGAAAGGCAATACGCCTACGCAAATCAAAGACGAGTTGGACGCTGTGTACGGGGACTCTGCACCATCATTTACCACCGTGAAATTTTGGGCTGCTGAATTTAAACGTGGCCGTACCAGCTTGGGTGACGATGAACGTTCGGGACGTCCAAAAAACTGCAACCACTGACGATAATATCGCTCAAGTTCACCAAATGGTGCTAGACAACCGTCGAATTAAAATTAGAGAGATAGAAGAGGCTATAAACATGTCCAAAGAACGTGTTTGTCACATATTGAATCAAGATTTATGCATGAGAAAGCTGTCCGCGCGTTGGGTGCCGCGTTTGCTCACTTTGGACCAAAAACGTGTTCGAATGAACATTTCCAACTCTCTGTTGGCGCAGTTTAGGCGCAATAAATCAGAGTTTTGGCGCCGATTAATTACTGTAGATGAAACTTGGATACACCATTATACTCCAGAAACAAAAACACAGTCAAAACAGTGGACTGCGAAGGGGGAATCGGCTCCAAAAAAAGCAAAGGTTGTTCCTTCGGCTGGGAAAGTGATGGCAACTGTTTTCTGGGATAGTCATGGAGTTATCTTAATCGATTATCTTCAAAAAGGAAAAACCATTACAGGAGCATACTACGCATCAGTACTTGACAAGCTGAAGGCAGAAATTGCGGAAAAACGGCCACATTTGCAGAAAAAAAAAATTTTGTTTCACCAAGACAATGCGCCGTCTCACACCTCAGCGGTTGCCATGGCGAAAATCCACGAATTACGGTTTGAACTGCTTGACCACCCTCCTTACTCACCAGATCTAGCCCCAAGCGACTTTTTTTTGTTCCCTAAGCTAAAAGTTGCGCTCGGAGGACAGAGATTTTCGTCGAATGAGGAGGCCATCACCTTCGTAAACAACTATTTTGCAGAGAAAGACGCCGAGTACTATTTGGACGGGTTGAAGAGATGGGAGCATCGCTGGGAGAAGTGTATAGACTTACAAGGAGACTATGTAGAAAAATAAAAATTAATTTGAAGAAAAAATGTCTAGTATCTTTGTTAGGTCGGAAACTTTTCAGACAACCCTCGTATATATGTATAGAAACTAAAGTTAAATATTATTATATGACATATTTTTTAAATATTTAAACTTTCTTATAGTACTTTTCTTTATTTTTAATCATTTGTCGGAAAATCGATACATTTTTCATACAATGAAATGTATGATTTTTCCTTTTGTTGTCTCCACACGGATATTCCTTCTTTCAAATCATCGATTTAAAATGCATTTTTACGTGGATTAAAAACTTTAAGTAATTTATATACGTATCTTAATCATAAATATATAATAGATATATAATAGATAATATATCTCATACGAAAAGGCTGAAAAAAACATTTAAGGCATAGCAAGAAGCGACAATCGAGAAGCGACCAAGCGACGTGTACCGCCCGGTCTTCGTGCCGGCTCAATAAGAAGGAGGGAGACGGAAAACAGTATGTCTGTCCTCTTCTGCTGTCCGAAGCCAGCCGAAGCGCCGAGCTCACACGTACGCGATTTGCGCTTGTGTGCGTCATCCCCTCCACTACGGTTGCGTGTTGCTAGCGTGGCAATTCTGGCATCACTGCGTACAACTTAACGTTGCGGCACGAAACGGAGGAGGTCCCTCGTACCCCACGTCCGCGTTGATCTTGAAGTCACTTTGAACATACGTCTCTCCACGGTTAACGGACCTTAATTCATTTATGCACTTACAAGGGTTAAACTTCGCAGACCAGACTCCTGCGAGTTCCGATCCTATCGATATCCTCATCGGCTCCGACCTTTATGGTAGCATTTTGTTAGATGGCGTGAGGCGACGAGGACTCAACGATCCTGTCGCTCAGAACACAATATTTGGCTGGATTCTCTCCGGAGCTACCTCTGCCGAATCTCATCCAAATTCTCTAGCGATTCCTGCGTTGCACTGTTGTCCGACTTCTGAGCTGATAACGCAGTTGCGTCAGTTTTGGGAGTTTGAAGAAATGCCCGAACGTACTCTTTTTACCGAAGAGGAAGAGCGCTGTGAGGAACACTTTGTCAAAACTCATACGCGTGACTCTTCTGGTAGATACATCGTGCGTCTTCCCTTTAAGACTGGTCCACCAATTAACATCGGGAATTCAAGGACCTCCGCCTTGTCTTTGCTTCATCGAGGTGAAAGTCGTCTAAGTTCTCATCCGAATCAGGCTGAAGAATATAACGCGTTTCTAAGCGATTACCTAAGTCTAGGTCACATGATTCGAGTAAAGCCATGTTCTTCTCCACCATCTCAAGTTGTTTATATCCCGCATCACGCGGTAATTCGAGAAACCAGCGCGACTTCTCATATGCGAGTTGTGTTCAATGCATCTCATAAAACCTCAAATGGAACGTCCTTAAATGATCATCTTATGGTCGGACCGAAACTTCAGCAAGACATTGCTATTGTCATTTCTCGACGGCGACAGTATTGATACGTGTACACGGCTGATATAGCGAAGATGTATCGTCAGATTAAAATTGACTCGCGTGACGCGGATTATCAGCGTATTCTGTGGCGATGTCCAGAATCAACCTGTCAGCGAATTCCAGTTATTAACGGAAACATATGGAGTCTCATGTGCTCCTTATCAAGCATTGCGAGTTCTGCTGCAGCTCGCACAGGACGAGGGTGAACGCTTTCCTTTAGCTACTTCGGTTCTCAAAGAGAACATTTATGTCGATGATTGCGTGTTTGGCGCAGACGACAAACCTCTTGCAATACAAACTCGCAACGAATTGATCTCTCTGCTCGATTCTGCCGGTTTCCGCTTGCGGAAATGGGCAAGTAACGTCCCGGCGTTAATCAGCGATATTGATCCCAATGATAACGAACTCGCGACTGAGAAACTCTTTTCTGGTGAAGAGACACTCAAAATCCTCGGAATAGCTTGGAATCCGGAAAGCGATTCATTTCGGTTTTGCGTGAGTCTTTCTTCTCCTATGCCCACCACGAAGCGCTCCGTTCTCTCTACCATTGCCATAATGTACGATCCGTTAGGTTGGGTCACCCCGATTGTCATTACTGCTAAAATCCTAATGCAGAAGCTTTGGTTACAGCATTGTGCTTGGGATGATCCCCTGCCAGCTGATCTTTTGAAGCAGTGAAAGGAGTATTACGAAGAACTTCCCAGGTTAACCGATCTCTCGATTCCTCGTTGGATCGGACGAGGAACTGATACTTTCCAATACGAAGTCCACGGATTTTCAGATGCATCGATTTCCGCTTATGGAGCTGTCATCTACCTCCGTGTTCAAACGCTTGCAGGAGCTGGTGACTGCTCGTTGATTTTGGCCAAATCCAAGGTCGCACCTGTCAAAGCTCTGAGCATCTCTCGTTTGGAGTTATCTGCTGCTCATCTCCTAACAAAATGTCTAAATTCCGTAAGGACATCTCTCGCAATAGACAACGTTCCGTGTCATTGTTGGACGGACTGTACCGTCACACTCACTTGGATTCAGCATCACTCCTCAAAATGGAAATTTTTCGTAGCAAATCGAGTTCAGGCGATACAAACATTAGCTCCTTAAGCCATTTGGCATTACGTTCCTTCCGCGACCAACCCCGCGGATCTAGCTTCACGCGGAGTAGCTGTCGCATATTTGAGAAGGTGTTCCTTATGGTGGAACGGCCCCAAATGGTTAAGGCTGTCCTCTGACCACTGGCCGACAAATAAGCGGTTGCCTCCCCCCGCCTCCATTATGGAGGAAAAACCTCTCGTCTTACATCAAGTCTCCCTATGCACAAACTGGGACTTAGCTCAACGGTATTCGTCGTGGAATAAACTATTACGCATCACGGCGTACTTAATTCGTTTCGTCGACAATTTAAAATCACCTCGCAGCCGAAAAGAGACAGAGGAATCGCCCTCCTCTTCAAGAGCTCTCCTACCTCTCGAGGTCAAAGGGGCTCGGAATTATTGGCTTCGCAGCATTCAGACTCAGCTCTTTTCTGCCGAACAACAGCGATTACAAAATCGCCTTCCTGTAACGCGAGGCAGTAAGTTGTACTCTCTCAACCCCTTTATGGATGAGGACGGATTGATTCGCGTGGGCGGACGGCTGCGTCACTCTGAATTAGAGGAGGACCAAAAGCACCCGATCGTGATTGCTTCTCACTCGTTGGTTCATTTACTGGTTCGGCATACGCATTTGCGTGCTCTTCATGCGGGTCCTACGTTGACGCTACATCTTCTCCGCGAAGAATTTTGGTTGCTGCGCGCGCGTCAAGTCGTACGTTCGGTCATTCATGCTTGCGTAACATGTACGAGACAAAGGGCTGAATTAGCTACCGAACTAATGGGAGATTTACCTAGTTTTCGAGTAAGACCCTCCTTTCGCGCGTTTATTCATTGCGGCGTGGATTACGCGGGGCCTCTTCTTATTCGCAACTCTCCAGGACGCGGATATAAAAGTCACAAGGCTTACATAGCGCTATTCGTTTGCATGGTGACTCGTGCGCTACATCTCGAGCTTGTAAGCGAATGCATTACAGCAGCATTCCTTGCCACTTATAATCGCTTTTGCGCTCGTCGCGGTATTCCGAGCCTTATGTATTCGGATAACGCAAAAAACTTTCGCGGTGCACAACGCGAGCTCGCTTTGACCTGGAGAGAGGTAGCGAGGGATGCGAATGTAATAACTAAGCTGGCCGAGGACGGCGTCACTTGGCGTTTTCTCCCCCCGTCCGCGCCTCATTTCGGTGGCTTGTGGGAAGCGGGAGTCCGAAGTGTTAAACACCATTTAAGACGCGTTGTCGGTACTCATACTTTGACTTTTGAAGAGATGAGTACTTTTCTATGCAAAGTAGAAGCCTGCTTAAATTCTCGTCCGATCGCGCCAATCTCTGATCAAATCGATGACTACTCCGCCTTAACACCCGGTCATTTCCTTATCGGATCTGCTATTACGGCTCTTCCCGAACCGACTCTGCTCGCCCTGCATAAGAATTGTCTAACGCGATGGCAATTATTATCTCAAATGCGCGACAGATTTTGGAAAGCGTGGCTATCGGATTATTTACATTCTTTGCAACAAAGACCTAAATGGCGCTCGGTGAACCAATTGGCGCGCGTCGGACGAATTGTTCTCTTACATAACCCTCTCGCCCTTCCAAGTCAATGGGAGCTCGGTCGTATTATCGAGTGCCATCCTGGCGCGGATGGTCTTTCACGTGTAGCAACGATTAAAACTGAACGGTCCGTTTACAAACGGCCGATCTCTAAATTGTGTTTCCTGCCGGTCGACATCGACGAGAATAGCTCGAGGCCACCCTCTAATAGTGAAGCTACCCCAGACTAACAGATCGGTGCTAAAATCGCGTATTGCTCGATAAAGTAATAATAAGTTTAGTTAGCTTGAGATGCGTCCGTGCGTATCCTTCCTCTTAAAATTACGCCGTCATGGCGGGCGGTACCTGATTGTAAAATGTGCAGTACTCATTAAGTTCCTAATATTCTCCCCCCTTTTTTTCCTTTTCTTTTTTCGAATGATGATCCGAGGCGGGCGGTTATGTTAAAGATTATC
Organism: Formica aquilonia x Formica polyctena; assembly: GCA_907163055.1. Lineage (NCBI taxonomy): Eukaryota > Metazoa > Arthropoda > Insecta > Hymenoptera > Formicidae > Formica > Formica aquilonia x Formica polyctena. The sequence goes on along the minus strand of CAJQTV010000353.1, from coordinate 30,097 downwards.
TGATACTCGCAAGACGCGGTCCTTTGCGATTAGCGGCTCGCGATCGATCCTCGGATCAATGGCGACACCTGCCGCGCGCCTCATCATTATCATGTCAATTTCTCGTCCGAGGAAGCGCACCGCTACCCAGCGATAACACTAAGTCGTGGTGTCGCGTTATCATTCGTCCTTTCCGATCGATCTTTCTGCTGATTGGACAAAAATCTTTTGTAAGCCTCGACGAACCGGGAGCCTTCCGGCCCCGGTTAGGGGAGGACTTCCCTTTTTCTCACTAAGTTCGACCACGTTGCGCGCATCGTTGCTGTTAATTTTCTCTCCTGGTCGTTGTTGCCGCTCGCTACACGCACTGACGGTAGTTCTCGCGCGTGGATCTTCCCGTGAGAATTGAATCCGGATCCACCTCTTGGTCGGTTCGTTAAACCGCGCAAGGAGCAAGGAAACGGAGAGCAAGCATCGACCACGCGATCTTGCTCGACTCCATTATCGCGTGCGCCGGAAGTGCGTCAAATAAACACATTGTTTTCCGCGCGTGAGGCACATATCGCTCTGAAACTTAGCGCTTTGTTTTTTTGAACCACGGTGAATTGACCAAGGAAAATTCAAACAGCTGAGTGACAATATAGTACCGGTTCTCCAGGAATAAACTCAATCTGTAGCTTTATTTCGTGCCCCCTCCCTTTCCTTTTCCGACTCTCCAACCGATCCACAAAAGATAATTGAGCTCGTGCGTCTTCAGACGGAATTTGCCCTTGGAAATTTGATGACCACGAGCCGCCGCTGTAACCACGGTGTCGCACTTGGCCAGCGGTTTCACTTCTCATAGCGAACAACGTTCCTACAGTAATGGAAGATATTATTATTCGTAAATATCATGAAGAAATGGGTCATTTAGGTATAAAGAAAACAGTTTTTACCATTATGCATAATTATTGGTTTCCGAATCTTAAACAAAAGGTTGAGAAGTACATTCGAAATTGTCTTAAATGCCTTTCTTTTTCTCCTACTACTGGTCGACGCGAAGGTTCATTACATAGTGTTAATAAAGGCAATTTACCTTTTGATATAATACACATAGATCATTATGGTCCGGTTGATAAGAGACATAAAATTAAACAACATATTCTTACAGTTATTGATGGTTTCACTAACAAGGGGACCTCGCAACATGGTACAAATGGATTTTGATGGAACTCAGGTATGTTGTAGAGGTATTTGCCCTAAGTACCAGGCTAACGGGAATTTATGCACTACGGCTTGGTTTCTGAGAAAATCTACGGTAGAGCAGTGATGCCAGAATTGCCACGCTAGCAACACGCAACCGTAGTGGAGGGGATGACGCACACAAGCGCAAACCGCGTACGTGTGAGCTCGGCGCTTCGGCTGGCTTCGGACAGCAGAAGAGGACAGACATACTGTTTTCTGTCTCCCTTCTTCTTATCGAGCCGGCACGAAGACCGGGCGGTACACGTCGCTTGGTCGCTTCTCGATTGTCGCTTCTTGCTATGCCTTAAATGTTTTTTTCAGCCTTTTCGTATGAGATATATTATCTATTATATATCTATTATATAATACATTTATGATTAAGATACGTATATAAATTACTTAAAGTTTTTAATCCACGTAAAAATGCATTTTAAATCGATGATTTGAAAGAAGGAATATCCGTGTGGAGACAACAAAAGGAAAAATCATACATTTTATTGTATGAAAAATGTATCGATTTTCCGACAAATGATTAAAAATAATGGAAAGTACTATAAGAAAGTTTAAATATTTAAAAAATATGTCATATAATAATATTTAACTTTAGTTTCTATACATATACATTTACAATATCGTTACGATACACAAACGTATATACGGACCACATATATTTTTTTGTGTCGTTGTCAAACAATACTGAATGATGATTTTCCACACCACCTATATGAGGTACCACCAATGGCGCGTAAGATTTTTTTAACGTGGATCTTCGCCTGTAGCCATATCATACCACATTAGATTATATAATATGCTCTATTTTATATGAAGGAAAAAAGGATAAAGGAAAAAATTTTTTAAATAATTATTCCCCAATTATATATTATTTTTTATTAATTTTTATTTTGTTTTATTTTTAATTAAAAATATAATTTTTGATTACTGTGGGACCACTACGGCCCCACGTATTTCTTCCTCGGCCGCCAGGGACGCCTCTTCCTCGGCCGCCAGGGACGCCTCTTCCCCGGCCGCCAGAGCCGCCCCTTCCTCGGCCACTGCCTCTATTTCTTCTGCCTCCCCGCTGGTAATACCAGCGGGCGCGGGATCGGCCGCCTGCTCTTTTTGGATGTGTTTCTGAAAAAATAGATATATGCATATTTATTAATATTTTAATGAAAAAGGATAAATAATAAAAATATACCATTTTCATTCATTTCCTCGGGCTGTGGCTGCAGCTCCTGCTGCTGCTGCTGCTGCTGCTGCTGCTGCTGCTGCTGCTGCTGCTGCTGCTGCTGCTGCTCCTGCTTCTGTTGCAAATATTGCAATTGTTGATGCAACAGCTGTTGCCTCTCTTCTTGCAATTTTTGTTGATGCAACAACTGTTGCATCAACTGTTGCAAATTTGCCGCATCTCCATTTATTTCTTCTATAAAAATACAGTATATTATGTAAGAGAAAAGAGAAGATAAAAATTAAATATTAAACTTTCTTAAAAAATACAAATAATAATAATTTGATTTACTTACGGGACATGACGATACGTTGTGTGCGATGTTTCACAGAGAACTGAAGCACTCGACATTATTTAAGTTGTTTCATACGCCGCGCATTTGTTTTATACGTTGTACTGCTACTGTTTCACGGCGCTTCTGTAAGATAATCTTGTTGCTTTTTGCGAGTCAACGTATTTTTTTATACGTGTCTTGTAAAATCTTGGTACCCAAGAAGCTGAAGCAATTGTGATTGTAAGTTATTTCAAATATCTATATTTATTTCTATATTTCTATATTATTTCTATTAATTTTTTTATTATTAATCTTTCCTTTTATTCATTCTTCTTTCGTTCTTTGTTTCTATCTACTTTTTGTTATAAAAATGTGTGATGAATTAAGAAAAAAATCTAAGCGAAGCTTTTCAGAAGCTTGGCTTAGTGATGATAGAATTAAATGTTGGATACGTAAAGTATTTTCTGATGATGGTTTTTATCATTGCATCATATGTAATAAAAATATTTCGTGCAACACACATGTTTTAAGACATGCGAATTCTGCGTGTCACAAAAATAATATTAAAGAAAATACTTTATTAGATAATATTGATATAAGTTCACATAAAAATATATCAAAATCTAAATATAAATTTAAAGCACAATGGCTAGAGATCGAATTATTTCAGCCATGGTTACGTGAAATATCAGATGGCATTAATAAATTTTTTTGCTCATTTTGTAATAAATCTATGATTGGTGATTTATCTCACATTTATTGTCACGCAGAATCCGAAGCACATATAAAAATATGTAAAGAAAAGAAGACAGAAACAATGAACATGGATGAAAATATCAACATGATGGATGACTCACTTTTGCCGTTTGAAGACCGGAAAAAATCAGCAGAAATTCGATATGCCGCATTAATTGCTGATAAGAATATTTCGCATCAAACGGCAAAAGATATCCTTAACTTTTTTCAACAAATAGGAAAAGATCCTAACGTATTAAAAAGTATGAGTATGGGTCGAACAAAATGTAAAAATATTATTTCGAATGTATTGTGTCCGGTCGAGACGAACCGTGTGGTCAACAGCATTCAAAATACTAAATTTTCCATTTTTATTGATGAAACATCTGATATTTGTAATGAAAAATGGATGACGTTTCTTGTACGGTATGTTGATCCTGAAACATTAGATATTCGCACGCAATTAATTAAATTAATTAATATTGACGCAAAAGATAGAAGCGCGGAAAAATTATTTAATGCATTTAAATGTGAAATGTGGAAATTAAACATTCCATTTGGAAATATTGTTGCCTTGTCATGCGACAATGCATCTGTCATAACAGGTAAACATCTCTCATTTAAAAAAAAGTTAGAAGAATTTTGTACAAATTTATTAACATTTCCATGTCCATGCCATTCCGCGGCATTAGCTGCACATGCTGCATGTGCTGAAATACCGGAATATTGCGAGGAGTTTTTAAAAAAGATAGCAAATTATATTAATAGTAGTCCTAAGCGTGCTGCTATTTATGAAGAATTTACTGAATGTTTTCAGGAAACAAACCGTAAAATTTTAAAATTATCTACTACACGATGCCTATCTCACCATTCATGTGTTGTGAGACTTCTTGATTTTTGGGATACTACGAAGCTTTTTTTGACTGAAATGGTTATAAGTGAAAAAACTAAATCAGGAGACAATTTATTATCTGTGATGGAAAATCCGGATGTAAAAGCATATTTGTTATTTTTAAAGCATATTTTAAATTTTTTTAATTCTTTTAATGCATTTTTTCAAGCTGTGGAAACAAGAGTTCACTTGTTGCAGCCAAAGTCATTGGAACTTTTAATAAGAATTTCCAAACATTTTTTGAAACCAGAGCTTGTAAAAAAATGTATGTAATGATTTTAAATTTTCTGAAAAAGAAAACCATAAATCTTTAAATGATATAAATTTAGGATATGAATGTGAAGAATATCTCGAAAGTTTAATGAAAAAAGGACACGCAGACATAATTGGAAATGTTCGAGATAATTGTCTGCAATTTTACGTGACTGCTGTCGAGGAAATTAGTAAAAGATTGCCCATTAAAGATAAATTTTTATGTAAATTAACAGTTTTCCAATTCAACACAGCATTATGTAGTATTGACAGAGAAACATCATTTAATGATGTTTCTTTTATTGCTCAAACCCTCGGTGGCTTTGACGAAAATGCTTTAAAAAAAGAGTGGCATACTTTACATCTAGATTTTACAACAGCAGAAAAAGAACATCTTTCAAAATTAAACTTTGATGAAATGTGGAAAGAAATTTTAAAACGTACATATCCCAATATGAAGTCTCTTTTGAATGCTGTTAGATCACTTCCAAATTCAAATGCCGACCCAGAAAGAATGTTTTCTTTGCTATCAGATTTAAAAACAAAAAAAAGAAATAAGCTTTCGTCTGCATGTATAAACGCTAGTTGTGTGTTAAAATCAGCATTAAAAGCAAGAAAAGAAACAGTTTTAGATATGGAGATAAATGAAAACCATTTGTCTCTCATGTCGTCAGACAAATTATATTCTATTTGTCCTAAGAAAAAGAGCAGTTTAACACTATATGCTGCTGATAATGATATTGCTAGTACTTCGGTTACTAATATGCAATAATAACGTTTAAAATAAAATAAATAGTATTATTTATGGCATTATTATTAATATAATACAATAAAGAGCTTTTCTCGCGTTATGATATGTTCGTAAAACAAATTTTGTCTTTAATAGACATCATATTTGTAAAAGCAAATGTGCAAAAAAATTGTTGTCACTAATTGACATCACATTTGCAAAAGCAAGTGTGTAAAAAAATTATTGTCACTAATTGACATCACATTTGCAAAAGCAAGTGTGTAAAAAAATTATTGTCACTAATTGACATCACATTTGCAAAAGCAAATGTGCAAAAAATATTCTATAAATGACAGATACAATAGAGCATATTATATATTATAATGTGGTATGATATGGCTACAGGCGAAGATCCACGTTAAAAAAATCTTACGCGCCATTGGTGGTACCTCATATAGGTGGTGTGGAAAATCATCATTCAGTATTGTTTGACAACGACACAAACATATATATGTGGTCCGTATATACGTTTGTGTATCGTAACAATATTGTAAATGTATATGTATAGAAACTAAAGCTAAATATTATTATATGACATATTTTTTAAATATTTAAACTTTCTTATAGTACTTTCCATTATTTTTAATCATTTGTCGGAAAATCGATACATTTTTCATACAATAAAATGTATGATTTTTCCTTTTGTTGTCTCCACACGGATATTCCTTCTTTCAAATCATCGATTTAAAATGCATTTTTACGTGGATTAAAAACTTTAAGTAATTTATATACGTATCTTAATCATAAATATATTATATAATAGATATATAATAGATAATATATCTCATACGAAAAGGCTGAAAAAAACATTTAAGGCATAGCAAGAAGCGACAATCGAGAAGCGACCAAGCGACGTGTATCGCCCGGTCTTCGTGCCGGCTCGATAAGAAGAAGGGAGACAGAAAACAGTATGTCTGTCCTCTTCTGCTGTCCGAAGCCAGCCGAAGCGCCGAGCTCACACGTACGCGGTTTGCGCTTGTGTGCGTCATCCCCTCCACTACGGTTGCGTGTTGCTAGCGTGGCAATTCTGGCATCACTGCGGTAGAGTTTCACGCGCGGTATGTATACCAGTAACTGTGCTGCGTTGTCGAGTAAGCGAGCGCGGCGCAGTAGGCAAGGTTCACGGCTGGCACGCTGCTGGCCCGTGTTCAAGTCTCGTCGGCGCGCGACTTTTTTTTAGTAATTTTTTTTTTCAATTCTTTTATTTTTTTTCTCGTTTACGTATCTAATCTTACTTAATATCATAATAAACATTGCATTACAAAATTGCGGGGAAAAAAATTTCTGTGCAACGTACGGTAGTAATTTCATTTATTTTATATTATATATACATGCAGGCGTTTCAATTATTCGCTATCACTGTGTACCTCAGAAGAACAATCGTTTGGGTGGTATTTATCATAAAAGCACGCAAAGCATAACACGGTGTCACACCATGCACATTTTATGAAGCCTACCGCTTTGCAGACGCACGGTTGTTTCAAGAGTGAGATCGGGAAACAAAGCTCGTTTACATTCAAAAATATCTCTTTCGTCAATTAATTTTGATGCGAACCACGCGTATTTAATCATTGGCCGAAATGCAGGTGCGCTCAATTGATGCAAAAGTAAGGAATGAATTTTAATTGAATCCTCTCTGGACGCGATTTCCCGATTTGCCTTTAACAGTTCAGGAGCGTTTTGCAATTTTTTAATGAAAATTTTTACCTGGCGGTAAAAATAGACATCGCACGGTTGGCAGAGCGGAGTACATTTCGGTGGAATTACTTTAACAGTACAGGTGCATGCCTGTTCGTCGTCTACGAAGATAATATCGTAGAGTGTCTGATCCGTCTGCCCTTCCCACGAATCGATTATCAACAGAAATTTTTCTTGACGAACGTACGGGTGAATAAAAGATTTCAAAAATTCTTCCCAGATTTGTTTGGTAAACTTACCGGATTTTGTGCAGGTCACAATCACATTTTTAAAGTTATCGGTAAGCTCGTCGACTTTTTTTTAACAATAGGACCGAATTTTCCAGACGGTTCTTGCATGCACAAAAAAACGAAAGGAAATATCTTGCCGGATGCAGTTAATGCATACTGTGCCGTGTAGGAATGGCTTATTTTGTTTAAATCTTTCTTTCTTACAAGAACGGTTTTGGACCCCTGTTCCGCAAGCGATCTATTATACGTGGATTGGTATTGGCAGCCAGTTTGATCAGTATTGATAACATAATCAAGGTCGAAATTAGGGATGAGCTTTTTTGTTTGCACCTGGAAATTTTTCAGCGGCTGCCAATACTTCCTCCATTGTGGCAAACTCTTTAGACCTGATAAACTTGGTGATTTTGCGCTGTATGATCCTATGATGTTTTTTGGATTGCTCAACCCAAGTCGAGCTAGCGGTGAAATGGAAGGAATCCGATAAAAAAGAAAACGCAGCATTCATCGCCCACTGCTGTAAAGTCCGTGTTGTGACCTGAATAAGAATAAAATTAATCAATCGTAGCATTTCAGACGCATGTGATTCCGCTGTTTTCAATAATAAGAATACTCTACACTTTTCTTCAATGTGTTATTTAGTTTTTATGAAATTGTTTACCTGTTCCAAATTTTGCCGTGCTTCCAGAAATCGTTCGTATGTTTCACTGTCAATAGTTTTCCATTTGGTTCCTCCTCTTTTTACATCGTCTCTCCATCGATAAATATGATTCATATGTTTTAAGCGAGAGCATCCTTTTTTTTGCAAAGTTTTCAAGGACCACTTTGGATGGGCTGCAGCAAGAGCAACTGTTCTTTCTTTGTACGATAATGGAATGTAATCTTTAGGCTCTGGTGCGAATTCTTCAGCAATGTATTCCTCATCATCTCCCGCTACACCCTTGCACTACAAGATACATTATTGTATACTTCAATAAATTCGCACAAAATGAGAAACAATTCGTACTCATAGAAATTCAACTTACCGGCGAATATTCCTGTAATTCGTCAAACTCGTCAATGCCGATCAGCTCCTCGACGTCGATGATTTTTCCGTCAGCCACCATATCAACAATTTCCCTGCCTATGACCTCTCCCATTGCAATAGAAGCAGCGGAAATCACGGTTGGCGGTGTATCCGTGAGTAGATTCAAATTTCGGAGCAACGATTCGGAATATTTGAGGGCGTTTGTCAATTCATCCTTCGATTGCTCATCTCTCTCTTCTGTGTCCGATGTGTTTTCTTGTGACGGACCTGGTTGTGGTGGTCCTTCTTCTAGAGTAGCAGCTTTCTCCATGTTACATTTCTTTTATTTTTCAAATTTCACTTATATAGATTCTTCAATATAGCGAACCGTATTACTTGCGTTATTTCATGCACACTCTGCTAAAGACAGGCTGCGAATGACTGGGGAGCTAGAATTCCGTCAGGGGAGGCCTGCGTTAAGGTCTTCCCCCTAGGAAAGGGGAGGGTCATTAACGCATAAACACAGGAGCGAACGATGCCGAAATACTTGGAATTTCGAAAAGGGGGCAGATCGTTGATTCTAATGGTAAACGCAGGTAGCGAACGATGCCGAAATACTTGGAATTTTGACAAAGGGCCGTATCGTTGATTTTAACAATAAGAGCTCGTTTTAAAACTGTACAAAATCTTACCAAAAACCGTACATTGTATAGCAATTTTTTTCGCTGCAACTTTGTAATGCAATGTTTGTTATTGATATTAAGTAAGATTAGATACGTAAACGAGAAAAAAAATAAAAGAATTGAAAAAAGAAATTATTAAAAGAAAAGTCGCGCGCCGACGGGACTTGAACACGGGCCAGCAGCGTGCCAGCCGTGAACCTTGCCTACTGCGCCGCGCTCGCTTGCTCGACAACGCAGCACAGTTACTGGTATACATACCGCGCGTGAAAATCTGCCGTAGATTTTCTCGGAAACCAAGCCGTAGTGCATAAATTCCCGTTAGCCTGGTACTTAGGGCAAATACCTCTACAACATACCTAAGTCCCATCAAAATCTATTTATACCATGTTGCAGAGTCTCCTTGTAAATATGTTAAATTTTATGCAACGAAAACTGTATGTAGTTTGGAAGTTATACAATGTTTAACAGATTATTTTAGAAATTACAGTCGATCTCGTGTAATTGTATCCGATCGAGGTACCGCCTTTACGGCTCAAGAATTTAAAAAATTTTTAGTAGGTCAGAACATTCAACACCTTTTAGTTGCTACTGGATCACCTCAAGCTAATGGACAAGTAGAACGAGTTCATAGAACGCTGACACCCATGTTATCAAAACTAATAGATAATAATAATAGCAAATATTGGTATTATGTATTACCTGAGGTAGAATTTGCGTTAGAAAGTTAGATTCCATCAGAGCCAATGCGTCTAGCAATATAGAACAAACTTAGCAACAAAGTGAACTACGTGTAAATAAGAAAAGAAAGCGAGCGTACACATACAACACAGGAAATTTAGCGTTAATACGAAATTTTGATAATACTCCTGGCGTATCCAAGAAATTAATACCACAATTTAAAGGACCTTATAAAGTTACAAAATGTTTGCGAAATAACCGTTATGTCGTTGCTGATGTCAAAGGGTTTCAGAACACTCGTAAACCTTATGTAGAAGTTTGGAAGGCCCATAACATGCGGCCATGGATTAAAACTCAAGCTTAAAAATTCTCATTAATTGTGATTGTGAATTTATTCACTATAGTTATAAGTAAAATTTAAGAACAATTTATATTCTAAAATATATATCGATTGTATTCCAATACGTTATTTTAAGTCAAGTCCGAGGACGGACTAAGGTCAAGAATGGCCAAAAACTGTAAGGTATTCATTATCGTTATACTCTATTATCAGTTATTATCTGATTTGGGCGCGCGATCATCACAACGAATGATCGCTTGCTGTGCAACGTGGCGCTCTCTGTGTTTTTGTTTTTTTTTTGTTCTCCGCCAGCGTCGCCGGAAGACGGGCAGTTGGCCGTTAAACCTCCGTGAGATTAAGACTGAGACGTATTATGTTAAGAAGATTCATGTGTAACGATGCATCCCCCATCGTTACGAAACCGTACCCGGCCGCCGACCCGCCGGAAGTCCGCCGCCCAACGAACACCGGTCGGGCAAATGCGAAGGCGCCGAGCGCCCATTTTTAAACGATAACAGAAACACGCGTTTATTAAACCGCCGTTAGGCGCGCGTAAACATCTCGAATCGACGACGCGCTCGGGTAACCGACCCGACCGTTACCGAAAATACCCGAGCCGCGCACGCCGCTTCGAGATATTACCGTTAGAACAATACGCGAATTACGCAGACGCGCGCGCCGGAGAATTAGTATAAATAGAGCGCGTTTCTAATTATCGAGACCAGATCCTCTGATCTGCCAGCGCCTGTAAGACGCCTGAGCTAATTCCGAGATCCTTAACCGCTCACCAGAGAAAGAACCACGGGGTTGGGAGTACCCAGCCTCCGCCGGGAATTTACGGCATCTCTGAGCAATCCTTTCCGAACGAATCAAGAGGTACACGGGATCGGGCGTACTCGACCCCGCCGGGAGTTCTCGGCCCCTCGCTAGCTTTCCGTCCACCTTGGGCATCGGCAGCATTCTCGTGGCAAGGGAGTTCCCTGCCACGGACGGGAGTTCTCGTCGGCCGACGCTTCCCGAAATCCGCACCCGCGATCCCGATACGCGAATATAAAAGCCGACCGTGAGACAAATCGACGGACCGACTGTTAGCCGCCATAATTAAGGCCGACGCGCCATTAGTACGGGAGCGCTAAGTCCCGCGCCGAGGGCCGACCCGCGCCCTACCGCGTCACCGATCGACACCCAAAATCGATACACGCGTCAAAGGACCGCCCACCGACGCGACTGCAAAGGACCACCCGACCGCTAACGGCTCCTGCCGGATTTACGCTGCGCGATTAATAATCGATACGCGACCGAACACCCGAAAACGCGAACCGCGCTGCGCACGATCGCGGTGCATTGTATGCACCCTCCGACTTTATACATACTCGCACACCGACATTATACGTACTCGCACACATACATTGCGTAACCGCACACATACATTGTACATACTCGCATCTATACATTATCCGTACTTGCGTACCGACATTATACGTACTCGCACACATACATTGCGTAACCGCACACATACATTGTACATACTCGCATCTATACTTTATACGTGCTCGCACACATACATTATCCGTTCTCACCCTCGTCACACGTCTCGCGCGCACATACACTCACTCACCTTGTACACCTATACATACACTCACGCTGTACAACCTGTAACAAACATTTACACGCAATAAATTACATTTTTACCAAACATCACTTTGCATTCGTGCCTCGATACCGCTTTCCCGAACCCAGGATCACGACCGAGTTATCCGTCGCCCGCCTCGCGAAAGCGACTTGTTACACATGTTACGCAGTTACCAAAGACAATACAGTTTAGTTAATAAACCAGTTATATATCTATATTACTAAAAGTACACTAGAGCAGATTATTTATATCCAGTAACAGCCAAAATCTATTCGCTCCTTGCCGCTTCGACTAACATTATTTTGAAACTCAGGTTTCTCTTAATAAAAATATAATGCGTTTTAATTTTATGCAGAGAATTTGTGTATAACATTTCTATAAATACAAATTTGATATAATGAAATACTAATATTTCAAATTACAAGCTCTCACAAACTGAATTGCTTCTAAGTACTTGGCTAGTTAACTATTGATTTCATATTTAGTTTTTATTTCTTATCATTTAGGAAAAATATTTTATAAATTATTTTTTAGATATATACTTGGCGTATTTTTTTTACCTTTGTGAGGTTTTTTTTAGTGGGATTTCACTGCTTTTTGTAATTATTCTTACTTTATATTAGTATATTAGTATAACAATAAATCACACGAAATTAATATCTGCTTTGATAAATAGCAATTGCTTATAAATCGTTAATTTTTAATTGGTATAGAGATCGAGTTTCAGATATCTTCTAATAATTTTCGTGATCGTGTATAACAAGATATATATATATAACAATAAATCACACGAAGTTAATATCTGCTTCGACAAATAGCAATAGCTTGTGAATCGTTAATTATTAATTATTATAGAGATTGAGTTTCAGATATCTTTTAATAATTTTCGCGATCGTGTATAACGACACATGGAGCTGTTGCCTACTCGCTGTCACTGTATGAATGACAACAAAGTGAGACATTCCATACACAATATAATAGCGCTATATATGCCGCATACCGACACGCGTCTTTGTTTACTTATTTGGCGGTATGATCATGTGGTGTAATAGGGTGTACATATACACATATTCGCTTTCTCTCTCTCTCCCGCTCTCTCTCTCTCCCGCTCTCCTGCTCTCCCCCCTCTCTCTCTCTCTCTCTTATTTATTATAAATTTTTAAAATTATAATTTTATAAAAGAGTAATACACAAAAGAATTATCGTACATGAGCGATATGAACGCGCCTTGAGGGACTAAATCGCTTTGCGTGTGTGCGTGCGAGCATACGTACGTGAGAGTCTGAAACTTATCTTATTATTATGATAATGATGAAGAACGAAAAATGTCACATTTCTGGTATACGATTATCATTCCTCAGGATTGACTGCACCTATCTTATTTAAACTGGTCGCAATCGAAAGCTTGCATCCACATTGTATAAGAGAAGTGCCGTTAGATTTTTTATTAACGGCTTGGTTCCTGAGGAATTTTAATCGAAAGTTTATTAGACGTAAAACTCCGGATAAGCTACTTGGTAGCGTCGCGGCCCCTATACATAGGCAACATAGGCAAACCGTTGACAAGCCGAAACGTTTTTTTTATATACTTGGCGTCGCGACGCTACCGCGTCGCTTGATAACAAAACATTGAAGTGACTATATTTTACTATGAAAATATAAATATTTAATATAAATTAACTTTTTCACAATTCAGGTACTCGGTGCGCGTCTCCACACTGCCGGAGATCGTATTGCGCGTTATTAAAATAATCTAAACTTAAAACAGAAAAAATATTTGAGTCTCGGTTTTCGGGATTTATGTTGCTGGAACTACCGAAAAAACGCATCGACTGACGCTCCGCGCCGCCTTATATACCCTTTTCCCACTCCCGGGCGTTCCCATTCTAGGGCACTCCCACTACTCGCCGTTCCCACTCTAGAGCGCCACTGAGCGGTCCGACGCATGCGCACGCCGCTTTTCGCCGCACTTAGTCTCTAGCGCGCATAAAACATATAAAAATATAAAATAATACATAAAATATATATAAAACCGCTTTATCATACTCCGCAATCAACGCAAATACCGAAATAATTAATAATAATAGCTAATTAACCGACTAGACTAATCACGCTGCAAAATCACAAGTTCGGCAAAAAGTGCCGAAGTGCTGCACGAAAGTGCAGCTATCACAAATATATAAAAGTACACAAAAGTACAAGAGGTGTAGCTGTTTTTAACAGACGGTGTAGCTTATTCTAACTTATTCTAAAATTGCGTTTTATATACAATAAGCGTACTTATAGTTATAACTTACTTATATTATAGTTAACTAACTTAGCTTATTTTTAGTTTCTCCGGCGTCATGCTCGGATTCGTCTGAACTGTCTATCATTTCCAAAACACGAGTTTTGGTTTTTCCGTCACCTACTTCCTTGATGACAGATCGGAACCTTGGAATCTTCTTTTCTCCGGGTGTCCTTGTGGATGATTTGCTCGTCTCGTCGGGTTTCGGGGCTGCTGGGCTGCTGGGTTTCTCCCACGGCTTCAAGGTTTGGTAACTTCCCCCTCCAGGGATGGTTGGATTCATTGGATTTTCAGGAGAGGTTTGGTAATTTCTCTCTCCAAGGATTTTTGAATCGTTTAATTTTTTATTTCTCCTCAGTTTTATTTTTTATTTTATCTTTATTTTTAATTTTATTTGTATATTCATTTTCCTTTTGATTTAATATTTTTTCATTGTCTTCATGGTTAATTTCTTTGATAATAATACTTTTTTCCTTTTCGTTTTCACCTTCATTTTTGAAATTCAATTTATTTTCATAATCGTCAAATTTGTAAGTAATTTCTTCTTCATTGTTCCTTGGTTCTTCTGAGCTGCTTGCAGTCTCGATATTTGAATTATGGTTGTTTAATAATTCGCCCAATGGTTTCAGGCGCAAGATCGGAACATGTAGTTCCGCCTCTTCATATAAAGTGCTTATAACATTTAAATATGCTTTTCCAGAAACGTTTTCCATGATGGTGTCTCCCAAATAAATTCCATGCGCTATTTTTAATCTTGGTATGTATCCCATTTTTCTTTATGGATTTTCTATTCTTACATAAAATAATGATTCAGATCGCGGAGCTACTATAATGGCTTGAGGTGATAAGAAAGGTATGTTGATTTCGGAAACATCCAAGTGTCCTTGTGCGTAATCTATTTTCGATGAGGTTTGTTTAAAGAAATCGCTTCCTAATATGCCGGATTGTGAAATTGGAAAATCGTTAGATACAATATGAAATATAACCGGTATTTTGAAAAGAGTTAATGTAATTTTACCTAAGGTATATACCGAATAATTATTTATGCTGTTCAACTTGAGGATATTAAAATAATTAATATTTATTTCTTCAGGAACGAGATTTTCTTTAATTATATTAGGTCCAGATCCCGTGTCTAGCATAAAAGTTATACGAGTAGTTAAGTTGTCAATGTTGATTTGAACGGTAGGCACGCGACTATGTTTATCGAGGTTTACAGTCACGGGCCTTATGGTTGTTCTGTCTTTGTCTATTTGGCTGCCTGAGGTTTGGACGGGTGCGGCTCTCGTTCGGAACCCTGTTGTGCACCCGACGTCGAGGAGCCGTCGTAGTTTCCCTGAGTATTTCCTTTTTTCCGAAGATTACTGGCATGGCGTAATTGACAATTCTCGAGAAGATGACCTTGCTCTTTACAATAGCGACAGAATAAAGAATTCTTTGATTCCATTTGCTGATTTATTTTTGATCGACAATCTTTAGCAATATGCCCGAATTGATTGCAAAATTGACAAGTTACACGAATCTTATTTTCTGTATAACGTTGCTCATTTTGTTTCTTCCAGCAATTATTTGCAGAATGGCCGGGTCTTTCGCACCATTGGCAAATTACTGAGATTTTGTTGTTATTTGTTGTATTATTTTGTCGGCAGGATTTTGCACCATGACCAGATTTTAAGCATAATTGACAAGTTATTATTCTTCCTTGAACTACGTTTACTGGTCGGCGAAGTTATGGATCACGGAAGCGGCATTTTTCTGCTCCATGCCCACATTTTTTACAAATTTGACAAACTAGAATCGCGGTTTCTAAATCAATCTGGTTGTAAACTTGCTGAGACGTTTGTAAATATTTCCTACATTTGTTACTCACATGCCCTTCCTTATGACAGATTTGACAAATTTTCTTTAGGCTATTAGGTCTCTGTCTACCTGAAACGGTATCTGTTCCCTGTCGTAAATCTGTCATTTCTTGGAGCTCTCTCTCTATCCTTAAAGAATCGGCTACAGTTTCTTGTACATCTAATAAGTTTCTCGCAACTCGTTGCTCAATTTCTGGTTTTAGCCCTCTAATGAAACACTTGCACATGTCTTTTTCCAATGACGCTTTAATATTTTGGTCAGATAACACGTTTCCCGAACTTCTATATGTTTCTAAAATTTGTTTCCCGAGAATTTTTACTCTATTTGCATATGTAATTACATCTTCATCCCCCTTTTGATATATACACCCCAATTCCCCTTGGAATTGACAAGCATTTTTTGGTGGTCCATAAATTTGCTTTAAGAATTTAGTTAATTTGGAGACGCTATTAAAATCTTGGTCTTGTATAGTTCGGCGAGCTTCACCTATTATCCTAGTTCTTATTATTTTAGTAAACTGTGGTTCGGCCTCACTAGGCAACATGGATTTCGCTTTTTCACATCCTTCAATAAAATAATTTAAAGAAATGTTTTGACCGTCAAAATAAGGGACGGCTTCGACCGCGTATTTCAAAGTAGCGAAAGGATTATTTTGAGTCATGCTGCCGCCGATACCGCTCGGGCCTTTCTTTCTTTCAGATTTATCGAATTCAGGTATAACAATCTTATCGCAAGAATCGGCGAAGTTAGTTTCGCTAAACCTTTTTTCGAAATCTTTTTCAATTACCGTTTCGTCTAACGAAAAATTAATACCAGTAGTAGTCGATTTTTTAGGAGTAGAAGTGTATTGTGTTTCTGATGTGTTAGATTTTGTTCGATTGTATGTTTCCTGAGCAAGTTGAAAATTTTGTTCTACTTCGTCTTTATCAGCTGTACCTCTTGTCTTTTTACTGATTCCAGTTTAAAAGATCGCATATTACAATCCCGGACGAGCCCCCAAAATTTTAAAACAGTATGTTACGTCCAGACTCGAGGAAGGGTGAGTCAGTGGAAGGGCGCAACCACTATCTTTATGATCCCGAAGTTAAACGTCTCGAAGCGTTAGAATCGGGTCGAACGAACTTGACGGTCCGAAAATCAGGTAAACGACCGTTAGGGTCGCTATTACTCTGTTTTTCAGAAGTTCGCTCGGCGGTCCCATTTTGGTAAGAGAATTTAATCTCTATTACACGGGATGGGACCAGGTGCGATCTTTTGATTGAAGAATGAGAGAGGTTTATAAAGATTGGATTTAAATTAGAATATAAATTTATTCATAATAAATTAAACTACGTTGGTATACATTATATCAAAATGATGAGAACAATAGTTATTTTAATATGCGTATGTGTGTGTGTGTGTGTGTTTGGTTGTTCGCGGTTCTTACAATCGTACGAAAGACATCAGTCAGAATAATGAGGCAAGATTCTATTATTAATATTGAATTTCTGACTGGTTATTACAAAATATCTGTTAGAAAAAGAAAATAAAACAATTTGTGTGAGTGAGTGTGTAGGAATATTAGGAGGTTGATTTCGTAATTCTAGGATTGGTATGAGGATTCGTCATCGAGATCCGGGAGTTCATTGCAGAACTCTTCCAGTGCTTTCTCGAATTCGTCGGATTCAAGAGAGGAAAAAGAAGGGAGTGGAGATTGATAGCAGGATTCGTCCTCCAAATCAGGGAGTTCGTTACAGAAATCCTGTACTGCCTTCTCGAACTCGTCTAATTTTGAAGGAGGAGAAGGAGGGGGTGAATCATCAAGGATGATCGTTGACAACGAGGAGAACGATCGGGGGAAAAGCGGCAGTTCGGAAGAAGGTGGTTCCGAAGGATATATTGGGGAGTAACTAGGGGGGAAGTCAATGATTGTTTCTGTGTATGCGGTGATTGAGTAATTACTAGTACTACTACTACTAGCTATGGTTGAATTAAAGTCTACAGAAGTTCGCGTCTTCTGACTCGCGGAACGGACCTTTGCGGTAGCGGGTTGGAATTCGTAATTTTTTCCGACCTGGTTCTCAATATGGAACCGGTGACAACGTTATTTATTGCAGGAATAAAAATATAATTAAACTGAATTATTAGAGACTTACTTTCGTTGCTGACTTTTAATTGGTAGGTTGAGTAGGTTGACAAAACTTGTCCTTCGCTAAGATGTAACGCTGTGCGGGTGCCGGGTTGCCCTGGAGACGACGCCAAGACGAGGACACTGATGTTGAACTGGTCACTCTGTTTCTAATTATGAATTTTTGCTCTTAATGCGCGCACACGAGACTAATTGCCCGGCACTGATTGAAGTTGACAGAAATGAATGAATGAATCAATCTCCTAGTCTTACGAGTTCTTTCTTTTATAAAACCTTTTTGAGGGCGTCTTCTAATTTTAAGAGTGGGATCTTTCAAAAACTTTAACGAATTGAAATTATGCAAAAGTAGGGATTCTTCAAGATTTTAACGAATTAGAATCGTGCCAGCGTCCTCATTCGGCAGGAGGTGTCTCCTATTTTCGTATTTTTACCCGTGCTGATCGTCGGTTGGTGAGCTCAATATTAGTTCAAAAGTTCCTTAAACATTAGCCTTTCCGGGGGACCCTCGCGCACATGATCTGATTAGAAAATTATTTTTGTCGACGTTGATGCAGCTGAGTTTATCAAATATTTCGTCAAAGAGATTTTATCGTTATTGGTCCAGTTGTACTTGTCCGTTAGAAAATTATTATCAGTATTAATGCAGCTGCGTTTATTAAACATTTCGTTAAAAGTTCTTGTTATCTCCTTGTTCTTCCGCCGAAAATTCTACTGCAAGGGGTAGATATTATTTTTCATTTATCTCGAGGAGACCGGTATGGTTTCCATCACCGATTTCCTTGCGTCTTTCCCACGGATACTCGTCGATGTAGTTACTGTCAAATGACAGTATTTAAAAGAAACGTATGGTACAAGATGCTTTGTTTATTGAACAATTCATTCTTATCACCAACTGACGATCGTTACCGCAACGTCGCGGAAGGAAGGAATCGTAGAGTCGCCAGGATGTAACAATATATACAATCCTATCTCTGGTTGTTCGAATTACATTTATAATATATCTAATGTAATAGCGTTTTCGAATGTAGCAGGTTTAATCGCTCTCAGAGCGACTGATGACGTCATTGCATCGTCTCTGCCAATAAAAGACTTGAATTCATAGTAAAATATAGTGATTAATTGAACCGGGTTGGGTTAATCCGTTCATTCGAAAACGCTATAAGATATTGGGCGTTTTACAGCAAGGTACACAGACGACACAGTGTACTACACATTATCACGCGATTGGTTATATTTTAAATTTCTTCATTTGACAGCCAATCATGTGATAATGTGTAATACACTGTGTCGTCTGTGTACCTTGCTGAAAAACGCCCTGTGTCGTCTGTATACCTTGCTGAAAAACGCCCATTATCAGAATCTAGTGACGAAAAATCGTTGGCCTCGTAGTAGTGCGTGGTCGCCTATCTGATTTATGCCCGGTTTCTTCATTTTTAGATAAGTTCTCGATAACTTTATCCGGCAGATATCTCGCAGAATCGACCAATCGGGTCATCCGACGGGCATCTTTATCTGGGAGATAGCTGTCGGGAGGTGTGAAGAAACCGGGCATTACGGATAACTTTGGGTTGAGTTATCGTTGGCGCGAAAGCATGGTGACGTAGCGAGACGATCGTTCGTTTAGTGCCGGTCTACAATAGGTGATTTAAGCCCTAAGCTATAAGAAATTGACTAATCACAGTCGAATATTCTCCTCATACTTGATTGTGATTGGTCAATTTCTTAAGGCTTAGGGCTTAAATCACCTATTGTAGACCGGCACTTACCGTGAGTTGTCGTGTGCCGGGAACTGTTACAGCATGTCCTTTATTTGGATTTTATTTTTTTAGGACCTTATTTTTTATATTAAATCAAGACTTTAAGTACTTGATCAACTGACGTAAGTATCGTGTTCGGCCATATAAAAGATTTCTTATCTTGAACGCTTTGCTAAATATTTCAATCTATTACGTAGATTCAATTTACTACATTTTTACGGATTACTATCAAATTTTTAAGCTACTTTTTCAAATTTAACTAGGATGACATATACATAATCGAGATTAATCGAGACTAATCCTAAAAAAAGGACACACATATTGGTTAAATTAAAAGACAATCATTGATAGTAAAAAAAATAGAAGAAAAAGAACATTTTAAATCAATTTATGGCCGTCTAAGTGGATTATATTAGTCATCCGATGGCAGAGACGAAGAAAGTGGCAGAAAAAAAGGGAAAAGATTATTTGTTGTGCGTCTCGAGGATATGTACCAATATTATGTATTGTGAGTATACACTTAAATTTATTTTTATTAATTATGAAGTATATCAGAAAATAGTTTATAATAAAGTATATCTTTATCTTTCAGAATAAGTTTCTTGTTAGAATGATATCTATACTGCGTTCACGGAGAGAACGACCTCGCTTCGCGCTGCTTTGGGCGGAGTGGTGATTAGGTGAGAGACTTCAGCGCGCTACTTCAATGCTGTATATCGTATGCGTATCGATCGTGTATCACGTATGTGATCCGTCTATAAAGCTCGAAAGAAATGTCATAATATTGAAAACTTGAGTTGTTTTCTGTTAATCGATTTTTATTACTCTTTTTAATTAAATCGCGATATATTTATTATATTTATTTTCTCTTTTTGCAATTTAAAAATTATTAATGAGATTTAATACTATCATAAATAAATAGGGTCCCCTTTGTCGGCTAGCCGGATCTGAAAGCTGCAAGACCAATTTTGGCAGCATGGGGGGGGCAAAATGGGCGGTCGGTCGGGCGGGATCTGACCGAACCGGACGAAAAGCGAGGTCGTTCTCTCCATGAACGCGGTATAGATAAAGAATATATAAACTAATAGAATGACATATACATAATTGAGATTAATCGAGACTAATCCTAAAAAAGGACACATATATTGGTTAAATTAAAAGACAATCATTGACGGTAAATAGAAAAAAGAAAAAGAAATATGTGATAATATCTTGTAAGTAACGTATAAAGAAATATATACAAAAATATGATATATATATAATATAAGGTCTTCCAATAAATATTTTTCTCATATGTTTTAGAGTAAATATTTATAGTGTAATTGTCCAGGTTCTCTGACTATTGGACATATCCAGCATATCAGATGACTCACAGGTGTATCTATCAATTTTGAGTGCCTTCACAAAGCTTTCTTCGAATCGCGTCAACGTCCGCACTTCCAGGAATAAGCATTATGTGCTTGCTGAAACTGAATCTGAGATAGAAAAACTTTTTCTTGTAATACTGCCCTTAATAGATAATCTAATAATCTACTTATAATAGAATTACTAGAATACTAGTTGATATTATCAATACACTTATAAGTTACTGGGATTATTATATCATAGTTATCTTGAAAATCCCAGTCTTCCATAGAGATTGCAGTTTCATCGTTTGCACTTGCGTCACATAATATTGTATTAATTTTTGACATATACGTACAAATATATAAGTGATTATATATATATTAAGCATTTATAACAATTCATATTTACAAGATAGGACTTGTACATAATGATATATTAGAAACATAGAATAATTTTTTTTATATGTTTAGTAAATACTGAGAAAATAATTAACTGTGTAGATAGAAGTATACTCGAAAATATATTGGAAGTAAACGGAATAGTATATTCACCATCAGATGCATGCGCATTAGAGCTTTTCACTAAATTACTTGTTAATTATTAGTTTCATTGGTAATTGTATTTTTGCCATCATTCATTGCATCTTAGTATGTACTTCAAAAATAAATATGGAATATGTATATAATAATATTCCTAAGAATCTGCATTTACAGGAGTGTTTGTACTTAAATGTATACTCACCGTGTATGTATTCACCGTAAGGTGTTAACCCAATGAATATTTTTCTGCCACTTGCAATCTAAAAGTTTGATATCAATTTTATTGTTGAATGCAGTTTCATCATTACAGTTAATTATTTTTTCATTATTTACTAATATATAGAGATAGATTAGCATATAATGTTTATAATAATCTGGATTTACATGATTACTTTTCACAAGTCTTACGGAATAGAGATACATCAACATTTCTCTTATAACTATGGTCTTGATTGAAGATATTTATCTCATTGTTATTTGCTCTCATATTATCACAGTTTATCATTTTGTTAGTATTTTCTAAACAAGAACATCACAGAATATAAACACAATAGTATTTCTTTGAACATTATAGACTGGAATTCGTGTATTAAATTTATCGTTTGCATATTTCTTAGAAATTCTGTTGCATGGTACATATATATTATACAGGGTGTCCTAGACCACCCATACACCCCTTTTTTTCAAAAACTAAGCATTTTAGAGAAAAAAGTTTTGAACAAAAATTGTATGATTTTGAGGGGAACATAAGATGGTGTCATTGGTTTGACCTTGGATGGCATCGTTAAGGTCAAGTCAAGGACACCTTTAATTTCTTAAATGGAAACCCCTATTTTTTATTGCATATTCTTATAGCTTATGTCGAGAGCTTTCCAAAACACTATAATAAAGTATTTTCTCATTAAGTACTTTTTGAGTTATTTTATATTTTAATCTGACACATTTTGATATAAAAAATAAAATGTCTCGTAAAATATTCAGTTTTCGATAATCTATATGTAAATATGTAAATATAAATGTATATATAAATAATATATATTTAAATATATAAATAAATATGTAAATATATAAATATATATAAATATATAAAAATATATATATATATATATATATATATATATATAAAAGTTAATTTGTATCAGTATATGTAATGATTGTCTATAACAGCTTTTTATCATCTGTATTAGTGAAAAATTGTTTTTGTATGATATTTAGATTCTTTTTTTATGACATATTTTTAGATATAAATAAAAAAATTTATAAAAACCAAGAAAATAAAGAAAGAAACGTAAAAATAATATACGCCAAAGCTTAAAATATTGTCTCAAGAAACCTAATGATTATCAATAACAATTAAAAGATGAAAATGTCATGTTATGTTAAATATTCCGCTATGATGAGGAAATTTCTAAGGATAATGTTTGCATTTATATGCACATTGTAGCTTACACATTATAAAATGTGTTCATTTTAGTATTGTTATAGCATAAATTATACCTATGTTTATTAATCTATTCTTGCTTTACGTAGTTATTTTTGCTTTTAATAGATAATAATAGTACTCCATTTTATTTTTAATTTATAAAATTTTTGTTATATATTCCAATTATTATTATGCGCATACAAATTTACAGTTGTGCATAACTGTAGAAAATTACAGATTAATAACTTAGAAGACTACCTTATGTATATAGAAAACAACGTTATAATACAGATAGAAAAGTTCTTTCGTATATAAAATTTACATACATATATGACTGCGAATCTATTTGTACTTAGAACATATCAGCAACCTAAAAAGGTATAAGAAATAAAAATATCTGAAATGTAATATTTATTTTTTATGAATCATGAATATTATAAATATTATATTTTAGATATTTATATTTTGTTATAATGTTAGATTGCAAACGATATACTTATAAATAAAGGTCCGCACTTTATCACAGTATAACGGTATGTATATATAATATTCTTTTTCTATCTTTTTTTTTGAGTGAAGAAATATGTAAAAAATTGTATTCATATACAGGGTGTCCAGCAACGTGATGTCCACACAGAAACTGTATATTCTTTTTGTCATTCTAACTAAACAAGTCTTAATACACATATGCCCTAAAGTCGATTGTTTCAAAGTTATACCGAAAAAACAAAATTGCATAAAATAAGAACAATATTATTTAATCACGCAGTATTTTCCAAATTGTCGTTTTAGAGACGTTAGTTTGCGCCGAAAGTCTTCTGATACTAATAGTAGGAGTTCTGTCCACCGTTGCTAGTATCGCATCCTCGACTTGACGATGCCGCCTTAATGGTCTCTCAAGATTTTTATTTGGGACCTTACCAGTAAATTTAATGCTTCGATGGACATTGCTAAAAACTCTTCGATCTGGTACTCTGCGATTAGGAAACCGTCGATGATATTCTGTTACTGCTACACGTGCGTTACCATTACAGAAACCATAAATAAAATGAATATCGGCATATTCTTCATTGGAAAATGTACTCATGATTGGTAGGTAAGAGAAATTTCTAAGCTATGTTTATGCGATGTTTCCACTTAAAACGACAGTCAATTTATTAATATTCTCTTGTGTGGCAAGTGTGGAAAACAATGAATTCTGTCGAGTATGAAGTTGCCGCATTCGCTTCAGCTCATGCGGCAACTTGAGTGGCACCCGTGTGACCACGTTAATATTGACCACGGTCCCAATTGACCACGTTGAGATTGACCACGTTGCGATTGACCACGTTGATATTGAACACGTTGATATTGACCACGGTCCCGATTGACCACGGTCCCGATTGGCCACAGTCCCGATTGACCACGTTAATATTGGCCACGGTCCCGATTGACCACGATGATATTGACCACGGTCCCGATTGACCACGGTCTCGATTGACCACGGTCCCGATTGACCACGTTGATATTGACCACGATCCCGATTGACCACGTTGAGATTGACCACGTTGATATTGACCACGGTCCCGATTGACCACGTTGATATTGACCACGGTCCCGAATGAAAAACCATGTAACACACACACACACATGCGGGGGGTGCAAGGGGGGCCTTCGGCCCCCCTCCCGCACCCCTCCGCCAGTCAGGCACAATGGACCTCGCTTTACAACTTGCAAAGTACATGCCCTAGTAACGACATGTATTGAACCGTGGTCAATATTAACGTGGTCAATATTACCGTGGTCAATATCAACGTCGTCAATCTCAACGTGGTCAATCGGGACCGTGATCAATATTAACGTGGTCAATCGGGACCGTGGTCAATCGGGACCGTGGTCAATATCAACGTGGTCAATCGGGACCGTGGTCAATCGGAACCGTGGTCAATCGGGACCGTGGTCAATATCAACGTGGTCAATCGCAACGTGGTCAATCGCAACGTGGTCAATCTCAACGTGGTCAATCGGGACCGTGGTCAATATCAACGTGGTCAAATACTGTAGATATTAATACGTTCAACTTCGATTAAAAACAGGCAATACAGCGCACTAGCGCTACCACGCGGCCTGAGTTGTTAGTATTTTTTTAGTAGAGGAGAACGCTTGTCTCGTAGTTAAGTGGTTCGTGATTATATTAATGAAAGCTGATCGTTTGCATCGTGTGTAATCTGGAAATGTTAACGAAAGTACATCAAATGTTAAAGCAAAATTAATATCAAATTGTAATATTAAGGAAAATATGTATATATGTAACGATTGTTATAAAATATTTTTAGACAAATATTTTAACGTTTTATTAAAAGCCTATGTTAATAAAATTAATGATAGTAAGAAGAAAAGGTTAATTATGACAAAAAATGTTAAATTAAAGAAAATATCACAATTATATACGTATTTTTATTTATCATTTACATTGTTACCCAGCCAGTAATACTCTATGAAGCAAGAGTTTATCACCTCAGATTAATAGATGGCGCTGTTTCAGTGGTTGCCTTGCAAGACAAAGACTTTTTCAAGAGTTGGGTGTATTAATATCTACAGTATTTGACATGGTCAAACGGGACGCTCCCGGCAACTTCATGCGCGACGTAGTTCGTTGTCTTCCGCACATGCCATACATACAATATTTTTTGTAATGCCTGTTATTTCCGCACTACTAGTGCGGTAAGGTAAGTCATAAAGGTGCTTTTCTCGCATTGGTGTGAGAAATAACTACTTTTGCATTTTTTCGCTATAACTTCGAAACAAGTAACTTTAGGGCATATTAAGACTTTTTGACTTAGAATGACACAAAGAATACACAGTTTCAGTGTGGACATCACGTTGCGGGGCA
The DNA here is from genome assembly GCA_907163055.1 of Formica aquilonia x Formica polyctena. Taxonomy (NCBI): domain Eukaryota; kingdom Metazoa; phylum Arthropoda; class Insecta; order Hymenoptera; family Formicidae; genus Formica; species Formica aquilonia x Formica polyctena. The sequence continues at coordinate 4,245 of CAJQTV010000353.1, read as the reverse complement.
CCCTGTATAAACTATAAATATAAATTTTCCGCCTTTAACATAAACTCAAACACAATAGTAGTATCAGGCACAGTATTATAAAATTAATAAATATAATATCAGTAGTATAGCAAGGAGAGTTCTAACGCTGGTCCTCTGAGGGGGGGTGAGGGGCGAGGGGAAACCAGCGCGGGGGGTATGACGTCACGCGGGGGAATCGCATCCTAACCGGTGGGCAAGGGGTCCGCGGAGAGAGGGGGGGAGGGGACCGCGTCCTAACCGATTGGCGAGGGGTCCGCGGAGAGGGGGGGGGGGAGGGGAGACCGCGTCCTAACCGATAGGCGAGGGACCCGCTAACCTAAGGTTAGGCGAGGGGTCCGCGGAAAGGGGGAGAGGGACCCGCGGCGAAACCGATAGGTGAGGGACCCGCGGGGAATAGGGGGATCGCGGCGAAACCGATAGGCGAGGGACCCGCGGGGAAGAGGGGACGCGATGCCGCGAGAAGGCGTGGGAGAAAGATGACGTTCGCGGGAGAAAGAGAGAGATAATGCGAGGCATGCACGAGTGGGAAAAGGAAAGAAGAAGGCGCAGAAATAATCGACATTTTTAATATAATAATAATAATATTTATTCAAAATTGTGTATTCGTTTAAATGTGTGTGTGTGTGTATGTGTGTGTGTGTGTTTAAAAATAATAAAACATAATAATAATATAAAAATATAAAATATACAAAAAGATATAAAATATGTATAATATAATAATAAGGCGGCGCTCCTTATAAAACAGAAAAACAAGTATTAGTATATTAATCTAGTTTGAACGTACTAAAATTTTAAAAAGTAGATATTTACAGTTAGTTCTATGCTTCTTATTCCGAGATTCTTTTAGCTCTTCCAGTTCCCAATCTTCATCACCGAAATAATCACTGTAATCGTCATAGGGTTCGAGCTCGAAAAGCTTTCGAAGGCAGAAGATATCATTAAGCGGAAATATTTCCGCCCACTCGCGGGCCTCTTGGGTGTCACCCCATAATTCTACAAGATCTTTTTGTGCGTTCCGCCGCAACATACGCACCCTCTGTCGATCGATATTTACAAATTCGTCTATGCGGACATCGATGAGGCACTGTAAATATAATGTAAAAATTATAATACACAATTTGCACAGAGGATGTACACCACAAAACTACGTACCCACGGTAAAAATGCAGCCTTTGCAGCATCTAATATCTTTTGATAAAATTTGGTTGCTTGCCGCGACATATTAATCATCTCTTGAGCCATTTTTATACTTTTTTCACTTCACTTCTTTCAAAACTACCTCACGAACAGTCAGACACTTTGTGACGGACATACCGGGATAGACATTGTCTCGATTAAACATTTTAGAGTAGGGGATGTATCAGTTTACGAAGAACGCTTACTCTCAGCTCTTGATAAGAAAACAAAAATTAGCATGTTTCCACAGACAACTATTTAAAGTCTTTTATATATGAATAATATTTTATTATAATATGTAAACTACTATCGAACGGCTATTGAACGACTATCGAACGGGTATTGAACAGCTTTGGACAGCTATCGAACGGCCATTAAACGGCTATGAACGACTATTGAACGACTATCAAACGGCTTTGAACAGCTATCGAACGGCTATCGAACGGCCATTGAACGGATACGAACGACTATCGAACGGCCATTGAACGGCTATGAACGACTATTGAACGACTATCGAATGGTTTTGAACGGCTATCGAACGGCTATCGAACGGCCATTGAACGGATATGAACGACTATTGAACGACTATCGAACGGCTTTGAACGGTTATCGAACGGCTATCGAACGGCCATTGAACGGCTATGAACGACTATGAACGACTATCGAACGGCTTTGAACGGCTATCGAACGGCTATAAACGACTATTGAACGGCTATCGAACGGCTATCGAACGGCTATCGAACGGCTTTGAACGGCTATCGAACGGCTTTGAACGGCTATCGAACGGCTATTGAACGGCTATAAACGACTATTGAACGACTATTGAACGACAAAACAATTATTTATACGCAATTCAAATATTTAAAGTCTATGTCCATGTACTGAAATGTAACATCTATATTATAATTACCTAGCTGACGCCGCTATCTAACATCACGTACAGAAATTTAATACTCGCATACTGGGATAAGAAAGAGGAAAAGGAAGGAATAACAGAGAATAAAATATATTTTAACAATAGTTTATTCTAAATAATGTTTGGGTGAATCTTTATGATGATTCGTCCACCAATTGAATATTTTAAATACATTTTGTAAAGCGCAATTTTTTAAATGTTTTTCACAGCGCATAGTATTAGTAGCATCTAGCTTATTTAACGAAGAGATATCTTCATAGTCCGCATCCAAGGTCACATTTCTTTTATTTTTGTTATAAACTTTTTAGATTCTTTACAAAACTTGGTTTCAGTTTCATCGTATCTAAAAGCATACATTTTAGATCTTAATCCAACCCATTCTCTTAAAGCTATCCCAAGATATTCATCTTTGAATAAACCGATTACTTTTTTATTTACTTGTGGCATCCAATCGATTTTATGATCACTCGTATCAAAATAATGTATATTGTTTTTTAAATCCATGTAAAGATCGATTTGTTTCCACATAAATAATAAAAGAATCAGTATCAGTTCCTAACAATTTAGCTTTATCACCATAATTCTTCTTCAAAAAATTATTGAACAGTCTCAATTTACGAAAGAAAATGCGATACTTCTAGAACACTTTGTATATATATTGCTACAATTTTAATTAATAGAATGATGTTCTCATTCTTTTGCTTTTTATTTTATTCATATTTTACGTAAAATATATATCAGAACGTAAAAATATTCTGAAAAAAGGGAATATAAAAAAAATAAAAAGCGGAAGAATGAGAACATCATTCTATTAATTAAAATTGTAGCAATATATATACAAAGTGTTCTAGAAGTATCGCATTTCCTTTCGTAAATTGAACAATCTCAATTTACGAAAGAAAATGCGATACTTCTAGAACACTTTGTATATATATTGCTACAATTTTAATTAATAGAATGATGACAACATATGTCAAGGTCAAGGTCATCGGGGCTGCATCCCCTAAACGTCACTTTTACTCCCGAAGGACTTAATTCAGGTAAAACCTTTAAAAAGCCGCTTGAAAAAACTAGTAAACTGCATGAGAAGGCGCCTGAAAGGCGCCCGAAAGGCTTAGTCCGTAGGACGCGATTCAAAGTTGGTGATTATGTAAGAATTAATAAATTAAAGCATATATTTGAAAAAGGATATACGTCTAATTGGTCAACTGAAATATTTGTAATAGATAAAGTTTTTAAAAACATACCTCCATATTATCATATTAAAGATATGAAAGGTGAAGAGATTAAAGGAACTTTTTATGAACAAGAACTATAAAAAACTAAAATTCCATCTAACATCTATTAAGTTGAAAAAATATTTAAAAGAAAAGGAAATAAAGTTTATGTTAAATGGCTAGGCCTTGATAATACACATAACCAATGGATAAATAAGAAGGATCTAATCACTTCGTAAGCACTTTTGGTGATGAAGAATTGATTGTTGACTTAATAAAAATTTTATATAATAAATGGAGAGGAAATGTTCCACATGTCAAATTAATAAACCACATTGTAATTTTGTTAAATCAAATAATTTAAAATATGTAATCAGTTACACCTGCTATGAATGTAAAAAACTTCAAAATAAAAAAATTACTTGTGATGTATGCTTTAAAGAAGTTCCAAAACGATACATGACTAGACATTTTAAACTAGAATGGCATATCAAATTAGATAAATTTATTAATAAACTATTACAACAAAATGATGAATTACATTCAAAACTTTCACAAATTTAAGAATGTTAAGAATGTTAACTCTGAAAAAAATATGTTGATACAAATTTTCACTAATAAATGGAGCCATCAATCGAACATAGTAACGAATTTCCTTTTAATGAAGTTACTTTTTCTCAATCAAGAAAAAGGAAAGATGGGATTATAAATAAATCAAAAGACTTTAAAGAATTACCAAACAATTATTGCGATGAAGAAGAAGTAAGTATATTTCTTGAAAGAACTAAACCATACGTAGAAGATAAAATACGAACTGGATTTAGAAAACATACAGCTGTAACAATAAAATTAGTTGCAATGGTGCAATATCATATATTGGATTTATGTGGTAATGTAATTGACTTACATACACAT
>CAJQTV010000352.1:75000-93729 GCA_907163055.1 Formica aquilonia x Formica polyctena | reverse complement strand
CATTAGCGCTATCCTTCTCTTACACATTGCGGACGCCTCGCGCTACCCTTCTCCCACGCCTCCTCGCGGCATCGTACCTTTGCGTTCCCTCTTCCCCGCGGGTCCCTCGCCTATCGGTTTCGCCGCGATCCCCCTCTTCCCCGCGGGTCCCTCACCTATCGGTTTTGTCGCGGGTCTCCCTCCCCCTCACCGCAGACCCCTCGCCGACCGGTTAGGTTAGCGGGTCCCTCGCCTATCGGTTAGGACGCGGTCCCCTTCCCCCCTCTCCGCGGACCCCTCGCCCATCGGTTTCCCCGCGGTCCCCCGTGACATCATACCCCCCGCGCTGATTTCCCCTCGCCCCTCACCCCCCCCCCTCCTCAGAGGACCTGGGTTAGAACTCTCCTAGATACACTACTATCTATCTCTATTTTTTCAGAAATTCAAAAAAAAGAGCAGATGGCCGATCCCGCGCCCGCTGGTATAACCAACGGGGCAACAGGGGCGGTCGAAAAATGGAAAGCTGCTCGATTAGCGGCCGAGGAATAGGCGGCTGGGGAAAGAGACGGCCGAGGAAGAGGAGGCGGCCGAGGAAGAGGAGGCGGCCGAGGAACAAATGCGCGGGATCGCAGTGGCTTTACAATAATAAAATATTATTTTTTAAATATTGAAAATAAATATTAAAAATAATATAATAAAAATTAATAAAAAATAATAAAATATAATTCGGGAGTAATTATTTATACAACAATCTTTTTCAAGAAACTTGGCGCTGCTAAACTAAACATGCTAAAATTAGTGTATTCTTTAATACATTCATATTGCAGTTATTGTGATATAACTAAATTAAATATAATTCTAAATTAAATTTAGATCTAAATTAAATTTATTGTTTGTTGGTTTTAATATATACTTTAAAAGTTAGCAGCGCCAAGTTTTTTTAATTAAAATTTTTTTATATTTTCTTATTTCTATTGAACTTATTTTGAAACTCAGGTTTCTCCTAATAAAAATATAATGCGTTTTAATTTTATGCAGAGAATTTGTGTATAACATTTCTATAAATACAAATTTGATTTTATGACAAATACTATTTCAAATTACAAATTCTCACAAACTAAATTGCTTCTAAGTACTTGGCTAGTTAACTATTGATTTCATATTTAGTTTTTATTTCTTATTATTTAGGAAAAATATTTTATAAATTATTTTTTAGATATATACTTGGCGTATTTTTTTTACCTTTGTAAGGTTTTTTTTAGGGATTACATACTATTCTGAACTAAACTGTATTTTTAACATCGATATTGTTTATGGTACACAATGCGCATAAACCAATTTTTTACATCTTGCATGCGTGCACAGTCTCGAATTATTATAAATTCTTCAAATTATGCAAAAACGGGCAAAAATGGGCGCCATATTCTTAAAGTACATACTCAAAGGAATTCAATGATACCTTATTAATATCGATAACTAGCGGAGCCTAGGGGAGCCACGATTTGAAAGTATGCGCGAACCATCGAAATTCAGTAATATATGAGAATAAAGTTACGCCATTTTTTAATTTTTGCATTATTTACTTTGTGCTCTATTATAATGATTTGTCTATATATAATAATAAATGAAAAGTAATAAAAGATTTTTTATTTGCTGAAATACAACAGTATTAATCAAATATTTGGAAAGTAAAATCTTTGATTGCATACCATATATGATTTTGAAAATTTAAGTTGTTGTCAAATGAAAAGCAGCCGAGCAAATCGAATGAAATTTTCTAAATAACTACTTTAGACTATCAAGATTACGACAGGACATTTGCCTGACCTCATCTCTAAAGTCGACTTTTGGCCACTTTTCCTGGTTTCCTGGCCTACTGTGCGGAGGAAGAATACGAGCGCGTGTACCAGAATATGCGCCCGGAAATAAAACGGTTCATCGAATATGACGAAACCGAAGACGTAGACGTAATATTCTTCACATATCCGTAAGAGTGCCTGTTTTTCTTCTGAATTTAGATGCTGTGTTCGTAGTAATTGTCAAATTTGCGAGTATCTTGAGGAAGTAGGTTTAGAATTTTTCCTCGTTTGTATGGTGTGTATTTCGGACTCGCGGTCGTATTCTACATCCTCGAGAATAACATACGGCGTCTGTATTTTGACTTCTGTATCGGTCGTATTGATGACACTAACGGGGCATGCGTGATCTTTTGATTCTACTAGGCAATTTCCGATATAGACTCCTAGAGCTGTTTCTTCTGCTCGTACTATTCCTATCCGATTTTGATTGGTTTCCGCTTTTACAATGGTTTCACTGCGCGGTTTTAGAATTGTTTTATTAAACGAATGGAATTTTAGCACGGCGTTTCCTATTTTTAATTGGTTTTGTTTGTAGTCGCAGGATACTGAGTGTTGTCGAAGGAAATCGATCCCTAGAATCCTTTCGGGTAATTATTCAAAATCACGGCACCACCTGCAAATGGGCTGCAAATTTATTTACGAACTTTTTATGTTTAGAAAGAAATATAAATAACCATTTTTAGTTGGGGGAGGCCCAAAAAAAAAGTTTAGACCAAAAAAGGGTAATTATTTCGAATAAGGTCTTTTCTGAATTTTGACAAATATGATCGGATCTCTCGGTAAAACTTTTTGTTGTGACTCCAACAGTGATAATCAGTCGGGGGAGCCCGTCCCCCATCAACCCCATCCCCTTAAAAACGAAAAACCCCCAAAATTACCGAAAATTAGGTAATTCTGTACTATAAAGTTCACCCCACAACCCAAACCAAATTTTAGTTTTAAATCAGAAATAGGTTTGGGTTAGGTTATATCTTCCGGAAGTGGAGCCCGCCCGTAGGGGGGCGGAACCCACTGCGTCCACGCATACACTTTCCCATCCACACAACAATTGTGGGGTGGACCTCGCTTTGCTTTGTAAACTATATGCGTGGACACAATGGGTTCCGCCCCCCCCCCCTATGGGGGGGGCTCCACTTCCAGAAGATATAACCTAATCCAAACCTATTTCTGATTTAAAACTAAAATTTGGTTTGGGTTGTGGGTTGGACCTCGCTTTGCTTTGGTAATTTTTAGGGTTTTTCGGTTTTTTGGGGTGGTGGGGATGATGGGGGACGTGCTCCCCCAACTGATTATCACTGTTGAAGTCACAACAAAGAGTTTTACCGAGAGATCCGATCATATTTGTCAAAATTCAGAAAAGGCCTTATTCGAGATAATTACCATAATTACCCTTTTAAAGTTTACAACTTTCTTTTTGGGTCTCCCCCAACTAAAAATGGTTATTTATATTTCTACCTAAACATAAAAAATCCGTAAAAATATTTGCAGCCCAGTTGCAGGTGGAGCCGTGATTCTGAATAATTACCTCCCTTCGTATTCTATCGGAATGTCATCCTTTATTACGTAAAATGCATGTGCTAATTTGTGTCCATCTACCTTAATTGTGGCGTACATTTTTCCTATTGTGTGTACTTTATGTCCGGTTATGCCGGTGATCGCGATTTTATCCTCGTATATGAGGCTATCGTCCTTTAAGTGTTTTAATTTTATTAACGGGATGGTCAATCTTGAATCGTATAACATCCGTACTTTTTCATCCTTTGCTTTTTTCATCCGTCGCATGGGTAGTGTTATTAACAATAAATCCGTCTTCTTCTGTGTGCTCGGCATATCTTTAATATGCGTAACGCGATATTCGGACGCAGGTCGCGGTTATTTCTTTTTAGATTCGCTTTTATCGTCTTCGCTGCTGTTACCGTCGGACTCGGAATCTCGCTTTTGTTGTCGCAGATTCTTTCGATCGCGTGTATTTTCTTCGCATTTTTTTTGGTTACCGTATTTTATTTTATTTGTATTAGTTTTCGGTTTACCGTTCAAACTCCAGCATTCGTCGCGAATGTGCCCGGATTTTTTACAATGTTTGCAATATTTATTTATTGCATTTATCCGTGAGGATTTTTCCGGTTTAGGAAGCGCGTATCGACTACTTCGACAATCCCATTCATAATGTCCGTTTTTTCCACATTTAAAGCATTGCGGAGTCGAACTTCGAATCTGTCGCGAATTACTCGATCCGTATTTATTTTTATTCGGGAAGTTGCTTGTTCTTGCCGTTGGGCCGATAAATTTTTTTTCGGCGCTCGCGCCCGTTATCGCTTCTTGGAGCATTGGTCGCGTTCAGCAGAGAAAATCGCTCAGTGAGCGTTTTACGCTATGCTCCCAGCAGCTTACTGATTCTGCTGAACGCACTTTTTGTATATGGTGCTACCGCCAAGATGGTTCCGATCACAGCGATATATGTTATATTAGAAAAAACCGTGTTTGTTTTAATAAGGTTTCCAAGTGTACAGTAAAATATAAATATTTAAATGATGGATGTGTGGGATCTAAATTTTGGGAATATTGAGAGCGCTCAATCACGTGATCGACATACAGGTGACATGCCTCGACCGCGTGCGTGTCGGGCCTGTCGCTAATACGGTTCGGAGCGGCAGTCGTCTACCGGTCGCCGAAACGATAAGACGTATTATAATTTGACTATACCGCTCAATAATGTGCTCGCGTCAAATAAATGTAGTATGAGAATAAAGTTTACCACAAATTTGGGGGCTCGTCCGGGATCGCGAGTGAATGCGGTTGGATAATCGAACGATATGAGATAGCCGAAGTGCCGGTGTACTGAAGACGAATAAAGACGAGTTAAAGACGAAGAAGCAATACCGTGCAAAGTCCATAAGGGGCGACCGAAAGACGATTTAAGACGATTGCAAGACGAAAGGTGTACGGAACGGTATACCGAAACATGAGCAAAGTTAGTCGAGCGACGAAGAACGCAAGTGATTTCACGGTGGCCGAGCTAAAGGATGTATTAAAATCACTTGGGCAGAGCACAGGAGGAACGAAGGCTGAGCTGATTGGCAAATTGATGGCGCTGGATCTGGAAGGTGCCTGGATGGAGGCGTCTCTTAGTGAGGGTGAAAATGACGATGGAAGGACGAGTGACCACCATGGGGGTGACGACGGCGGCGGCAGCGATGAGCGTGCGCGACATCGCTTGACACCGACGGAACCAAGTGCATCCGCGGACGGCACAATGCAGCGAGAAATGGAGCTTATGCGAAAGGAGAAAGAATTGATGCAGCGTGAGCTTGATCTGGCACGATACGAGATAGAACTTTTGCGGCGCAACACAGAGAATGCACATGCGTCTGTGCAAAGACGAGAAGTGTCGCCGAGTATTCCCTCAAGGGTTAACGTGAGCATAATAGCCGAATTACTCAGTTATTTCGATGGAGGTGCCGACACGTACGACAAGTGGTCGAAGCAAGTTGCGCTTCTCAAAACGATGTACGGTTTCGATGATAACACGACGAGGGTCCTGATTGGATCACGGCTAAGAGGAAAGGCACTCGATTGGTTCCATTCGAAATCGGAGCATATCGAGTTGCCGATCAACCGACTTCTGGAAGAGCTGAAGGCAATGTTTTCGCATCGGCGAAGCAAGGTCGCCATGAGGAAACAATTCGAAGACCGAACTTGGAGACGGGGCGAGGCATTCAGCGAATATTTACATGACAAGGTAATATTGGCTAATCGCGTTCCTGTTCCCGATAACGAGATTCTCGATTACGTCATTGACGGTATATCGGATCCAGCATTACGGGATCAAGTCCGCATACAGAGGTTCGGATCGACGATAACATTGCTAGAGGCATTTGAGAAGATTACTATTCAACCCAGAAAACAACCGAACGGCGCTTCCGGTGGGAGATTCGATAACAGGAGTTCCAGATTTCAGAAGATCGACGGAAAGGAGACGCAGAGTAGTGACAGATGCTGTTATAATTGTGGCCAACAGGGTCACGTTAGTGCGAAGTGTCCGTCTAAGAGTCGCGGCATAAGGTGTTTTCGCTGTAGCGAATTTGGACACATTGCAGCGAAGTGTTCCAAGAATCAACCTGCGACGAGGGAGGCAAACACGGCAGAGGGTGTCGGCGGTGTTGGGCAGGCGGCTCAAAAAAGATGCTGCAAGAGTGTTTCGTTGTTCGGGTACGATGTGGCTGCATTGATTGATTCGGGTAGCGATCTAACATTAATGCGCGAGCAGAGTTACGTTAAGGTAGGCGCGCCGCCTCTGCAAGGTGACGAAACTCGATTTCGCGGTATTGGCTCGGGAACAGGCGAAACACTCGGTAAGTTCTGTAGCAAAGTAGGGATAGACGGCCATTCGTATCCGATGACGGTGCATGTAGTAGCGGATCCGCTGATATCGCATAATCTGTTAATCGGAAATGATTTCTTGGACACCATAGAGACGAATATTAAGTAAGGTAAAATCACAATTTCAAAGCTCAAAGACGATATTACATGCGATTCTGAATTACCGGAAATTTTTATAATTGATGACGTGCGTGAAGCGAATGAAACTGATGTAACGTGTGTTGTTAATGACGAATATAGATGGGATGTAGAACGAATGATTGAAAATTATAAGCCGGTTGCGACGCGCGCGGTCGATGTAAGCATGAAATTAATTTTAAAAGACGATGAACCTGTATATCAGCGGCCTAGGCGATTATTCGCGTCGGAAAAAGAAGCTGTGAACGCTCAAATTGATGAATGGCTACGCAACGGTATAATCCGGCCATCTCTTTCAGAATACGCTAGCCCGATAGTTTTAGTGAAAAAAAAATGGATCGACTAGGCTGTGCGTTGATTACAGGTTGATTAACAAAAAGATTTTTAAGGACCGTTATCCTCTCCCTTTAATAGAGGATCAGTTAGACGAACTGCAGGGGGCAGAAATTTTCAGCACGCTCGATTTGAGAAACGGGTTTTTTCATGTCGCATTGAAGGAAAGCAGTCGAAAATATACAGCGTTTGTCGTACCCGATGGGCAGTATAAATTTCTGAAGGTTCCCTTCGGATTGTGTAATTCTCCGTCGGTGTTCCAGAAGTTCATAAGCGCGGTCTTCAAAGAATTGATCGCGGCTAAAATCATGCTGATATATATGGATGACCTGATCATACCATCGACTGATTACGCGAGTGGCTTGCGGAGCCTCGAGCTGGTATTGCGTACGGCAAGCGAATGCGGATTGTTGTTAAATTGGGAAAAGTGTCGTTTCCTGCAGGAAGAGGTGGAATATCTTGGGTACATAGTGAAGAAAGGATGTATCCGTCCATCAGAAAATAAAACCAATGCCGTAATGAAGTTTCCGGAACCCGCAAATGTTAAGCAAGTTCAGAGTTTCCTGTACTTGACGGGATATTTTTGTAAATTTGTACCCAGATATTCTCTGATTGCGCGGCCATTAATAAATCTACTGAAAGAGAATGTAGAGTTTCAATTTGCTGCGAAGAAGCGGGAGGCATTTCAGCAATTGAAAGCGATATTAAGTAGTCAGCCTGTTTTACGGTTATATAATGTAAGAGCGTATACGAAGTTACATACGGATGCATGTGTGTATGGATACAGTTCAATTTTGCTACAGCGAGATAGCTAGGACGGTACGCTGCATCCAGTGTACTATGCGAGCGGCAAAACCTCACCTGCGGAAGCGCGGTACACCAGCTACGAGCTTGAAGTGCTCGCAATAGTCAAATCCCTGAAAAAATTTAGAGTGTATTTGTTAGGGATACAATTTAAAATTGTGACGGATTGTCAAGCGTTTGTTATGACGATGAATAGGAGAGATTTTTGCGTGAGAGTTGCGAGATGGGCGTTTTTGTTGGAGGAGTTCCAGTACGAGATTGAGCACCGACCGGGCAGAAGTATGATGCATGTGGACGCCCTCAGCCGTAGTCCCCTTCCCGTGTGTTTGCTGTTGGACGAAGAGGAGGACGGTTTCATCGCGCGGTTGAGAAAAGCTCAGCGAGAAGATCCAGAACTGAGAAATATCTTCGACTCTGCGGAGCGCCAGCAGGTGGATGGCTTCACTGTGAAGAACAGTCTTCTGTTCAAGGAGTGTGAAGGCGGCGACTTACGTCTGGTTGTTCCGAGAGCAATGCAATCGCAGGTAATTAGGAGGGCCCATGAGAACGGTCATTTTGCTGTAGGCAAGACGGAGGCTCTCGTGAGGAGGAATTACTGGCTCAGGAACTTGCGTTCCAAAGTGGAAAAGGTTATTCGTAGCTGCATTAGCTGCACACTATCAGAGAGAAAACAGAGCAAGCAAGAGGGCCTGCTGAATCCTATCGCGAAGGGAGATTTACCGTTAGACGTGTATCACATTGACCATTTGGGACCATTGCTCCCAACAAGGAAGAATTACAATCATATTTTCGTTGTAATCGACGCATTCACAAAATTCGTGTGGCTTTATACTACAAAGATAACCAACACGGCCGAAGTATTGGATCGATTGCGAAAACAAGCAGTTATTTTCGGAAGTCCGCGACGAATTATTTCGGATCGCGGGACAGCGTTTACGTCGTATGACTTTGAGAGTTATTGTAAGGAAGAGAACATCGAACACATACTAATTACCACCGGCGTTCCGAGAGCGAATGGACAGGTCGAGCGGGTAAAACGTACGGTCATCCCGTTACTGACGAAGTTGTCCGCATCAAGCCCGAGTGAATGGCACAAATATTTAGACGTGGCACAGAAGTATCTCAATGCGACGCTCAGTCGAAGCACTCGTGCGTCACTGTTTGATTTGATGTTTGGAACACACATGAGACTCAAGAGTAATCAGGAGATAAGAGAAATAATCGAAAATGAATGGATAATAATGTCTCAGGAAGGACGTAACGAAATTAGAAGGCAGGCCAAAGAAAATATTATGAAGGCTCAGCGGGACAATAGAAGAAGCTTCAATAAAAACAGGAGGGATCCGAGGCGTTATGATCGAGACGAATTAGTCGCGATTAAGAGGACACAAATGAAACCAGGATTAAAATTCGCAAGGAAGTATCTTGGCCCATATTGGATTACAAAAGTCCTACGCAATGACCGATATATCGCCGAAAGGGTCGGCGAGCATGAAGGACCCAGACAGACCGTAACAGTAGCCGAGTATATAAAGCCTTGGATCCCCTATGATGACGAGTTTTCCGACGAAGAAAATGCAACGAGTGCATCTGAGGACAGATGCTTGACCAGAATGGCCGAGTATGGGATCTAGATTTTGGGAATATTGAGAGCGCTCAATCACGTGATCGACATACAGGTGACATGCCTCGACCGCGTGCGTGTGCGTGTCGGGCCTGTCGCTAATACGGTTCGGAGCGGCAGTCGTCTACCGGTCGCCGAAACGATAAGACGTATTATAATTTGACTATACCGCTCAATAATGTACTCGCGTCAAATAAATGTAGTATGAGAATAAAGTTTACCACAGATGCTATATTATTAATTGCGATGGATGACGGTTTAAATTTAAACGATATAATAGGTAATGTGGTACAAGATTTAGGACATCAAGTGCCATATAATCTGGAAAATAGAAGGCGAAATGCAAGGCCACGAAACGAAGATTACTTCGAAGTAACAATTCCTCGATATACCGATGTACAGTTTATTGAACACTGTAGAATGTCACGATATACATTTGAGGTATGTACACGCACACATAGACGCGCGCGCGCGCACACACACACACACACACATACAGGGTGAGGCATTTAAGACAATTATTTGTTTTTTTTGCACTCGAGGTAAGCTACAAGAACATGTAATGAGAAATAGGGGGTTCCATTTAAAAAAATGGAGATGACCTTCAAATCTCCTAAGCGCCTCCACCTAAAAAAAAATGTTCACTTCCACAAGATTTCCCCCTCGATACCATACAACTTTTATTTCAAACATTTTCTTCTATCTCCAAAACTGTGGGAGTTATTCGGGTGGCCTGTCTTAGATGCCTCACCCTGTATATATACAGGGTGTGTCGAAAGTCTGGATACACTCAAATATCTCGTAAACATTGCATTTTAGAGAAAAATATTTCAGACAAAAGTTGTAAGGCTTAAAAAGACACAATCAACGGTAATAGCTGTTTGACCTTGGATGGCGTTGCCAAGGTCAGATCAAGATCAAATTGAATTTTTTAAATGGAATTGCCTACTTTTTATTGCATATTCTTGTAGCTTATCTCGAGAGCTTTTCAAAACACTATAATAAAGTATTTTTTCATTAAGTACTTTTTGAGTTATTTTATATTTTAATCTGACATATTTTAATATAAAAAATAAAATATCTCGTAAAATATTTAGTTTTCGATAATCTTACCGTAATACTTTTATGTACAAAATAATGAGACAAATCAATTAGTAAAAAAAAAAATAATTGTTTTTAAGAAAAAGTATGTAATTATTTACAATGTATCTTTTTAAACAATTATTTGTTTTTTTCTTTACACTAATTGATTTGTCTCATTATTCTGTACATAAAAGTATTACGGTAAGATTATCGAAAACTAAATATTTTACGAGATATTTTATTTTTTATATCAAAATATGTCAGAATAAAATATAAAATAACTCAAAAAGTACTTAATGGAAAAATACTTTATTATAGTGTTTTTAAAAGCTCTCGAGATAAGCTACAAGAATGTAGGATGACGTGGCCAAAATAATTGCAACGAAGTCGGAGTACTTCTCTATTCGATGTCGCTGGCATGCGTCCCCGGAACGAAAGAGAGCGAGAGATCCCGGAGCTCTATTATATTGATTTACCGCGATCGATCGACATGCGCACTATCCGCTGATATTTCGGCAGAAGTGGGAGTAGGCACGGGGCGCCGAAAACGGTCGATTGATATTTCGATATCGCCTCTTACAATGCCCCCCCTTTTATGTGACACACCCCCAGCGTGAGGAACATAAAAATACACCTATCCCAGAATGAGCCTCCTATGCACCAACGCATCTTATTATCCATTACTCGTTTGAGCCTCTTTAGCATTGCAACTAACTTCCCTGCTTATATTAGCGTTTATAATCTTGTCATACTATCCGGCCAGGTACCTGGACCTTCGTCAAAGTGTCTTTTTCAACACCATGCGTCGCTAAACATACAATTATCGTTTACATGTTTGAACTCCTTTCGCATCTTAACTTATTTCCCTACTTACATTAGAGTTTATCGCCTTATAATATTATACTATTCGGACAGGCATCCTTCATCCAAGTGTCGTTTCGACGTCACGCGTCAGTAAATATAAAATAACTAAACGTAAGCTAACTAAACATCGACTAAGTACAAAGGTTCTTAAGAGAGCCTGAACCTATTTATCTATTTCTCGTTATTCTCCGCCTTTTCCCGATAATACTTTCGCAGATTGAGACGATTATATGTACCGATTTCTATTAATTCGTTCTGCGGGTCCCCTAAGATAAACGCATTCTCTGCACTACGACGAATTATTTTATATGGACCTTCAAATAGATGGAAAATCTTCCCGACTACCTTATACCCAGCATTTGAGATATGTTTCACTCTCAGCAGGACTAAATCCCCCACCAATAGCTCCACCTTCGTTTTACATTTTTGTTGTTTTTTACGATTTTCAAAATTCTTCCTCAAATTTTCTCTAGCCAATGCAATTAGATATTTGTGTTGAGGTTTCTCACACTCGGGAAACTGGACGAGCTTGAGGATTTCATCTTGGACGGAACCACCAAATTGCAACTCATACGGCGTCATTCCCGTACTCTGGTGTACCGTTATATTTAATATTTCTTCGATTTTAGGTATAAATCCCACCCATTTGGTGTGCTTTTCCTTACATAAGGTCCTAAACAAACGACCCAACTCTCGCATCACGCGTTCAGTGGGATTCGATTGAGGATGTCTGATCGAGCTATATAATACTTTAATACCCTCCGCTTCGAGTCGCGTTTTCCACAGCGCCGATGTGAACTGACTACCGTGATCCGATAATATACGCCCCGGCTTCCTAAACTTCGGCACGAAACTATTCATTATTTTTTTCAAACACATACGAACCGTTGCCTTTCTCATTGGATATAGAGTCACATATTTCGTAAATGCATCCAACATAACAAATATATATTGCATTCCCCCGCGGGCCATTGGGAGTGGACCGTAAAAGTCGACGGTAATCAGTTCATTCGGTCCGTTTGATTCAATGAATTGATATTCCCCTTCCATTGATATCGTTAAATGTTTTACTCGTTGGCACAAATCACAGTGCAACACAAATTTCTTTACCTGAGCTGACATGCCTCTCCAGTAATAAAACTGTTTCAAATACGCGACCGTTTTAAACACACCCGTATGACCCAACTTCGAATGTATCGCCTCTATTAGCAGTCGTTGCATCCTTTGGGGTATTACAATTCTCCAATTCTTACGACCCCTTTCTCGATGGAACAATATATCCTTATATATCACGTCTGTATCCCCCCCCTTTTTTCTCATCGTATGCATCAAAGCTACTTTTTATCCTCGGATCATTACGCTGCCATCCCCCCAGGTTCCTTAGACTCCTAGCGAAATTCGCATCGCAACGAAGCAGGGATATTACAACCGATGTTTCTTCATTATATGCGGGGAAGAAATATTGATGCAACGATGAGATAACCGTCTGACTAAGATCTTCCTCTCCAAACCTTCCCTCTGGGTTCCGACTGAAAAAATCGGCCACCACATTATCCACCCCACAACAATACGATACAAAAAAACAATATTGTTGCAACAACAACAGCCAACGCACAATTTGACCACTCAAAAATCCCGTCGATTGCAGGAACGTTAAACTCTTGTGATCCGTTATTATCTCGAAGCGCACACCTATGAGGTAGACTCGAAATTTTTCCACTGAATACACGATTGCTAGTAGTTCCTTCTCCGTAGTAGTATAGTTAATTTCCGGACGAGACAAACATCGACTCACCAAGCCTATCACATTATGATTTCCCCCGCTATCAATTTGGTATAAAATTCCTGCAATACCTCGATCACTCGCATCCGTTTGCAACTTAAAAGGCACCCCTGGAATAATATGCCTCAAAGTTATATCTCGATTTGGATCTTCCTTCAATTTTTTAAACGCTGCGGATTGAGTTTGCGTCCAATGCCATTCTACATCCTTTCTCAACAGTTCCCGGAGCGAATCTACTGAAATGCTATGTCTCACATTGAACTGTCGATAATAATTACATACCCCCAAAAACTGCTGAAGTTGTTTTTTATTCCTAGGTTCCTCAAAATTTATAATAGCTTCTAGCTTCTTTCGCTCCGGAGAAATACCTAATATGGATACCTCAAATCCTAAAAATGGGACGCTTCTTTGAAAAAATATACATTTTGATAATTTTAATTTAAAATTATAATCTACAAGCCTTTGGAACATTCTACTCAAAACCGCGAGGTGTTCCTCAAACGTTTTAGTGCCAATTAATATATCGTCAACATAGCACGATGTCTCCTTATCAAAATCATTTTTTAACGCGAAACTTAATGCCCGCATGAAGCCACTACCCGCGGTCTTCAAACCAAACGGAATTCTACAAAATTGATACGTTTTGGAATCAAACAAAAACGCAGTGAACGGTCGCGACGATTTTTCCATTGGGACCTGCCAGTATCTGTGAGTTAAATCCATCTTTGAGAACCACTGTGCCCCATGATACTTTTGCATCAACTCGTTAATTAACGGTGGTGACTCTTGATCGTCTTCGATCACTTTATTTAAAAATCTAGCATCTAAACAAATTCTAATGTTACCATCTTCCTTTTTTACAATTTTTAAAGGGTTGCAGTACTGACTAACCCCCCTCTCTATTACCCCATCGTCAATCATTTTCTCGATCGCTTTTCTTGTCGGATCTCGTAACGCAAGCGGAACGGGATAATTATGACGGATGCGGTGTTGCCCGGTCGTAAGTCTTATTTGATGTTCGTATCCCCGCGCACAGCCCGGTTTGTCCGAAAACAGCAATCGAAAATCTTCCAACATTTTACACACGCGATGTCTCTGGCGATCCTCAAGCAGGATTAGTCCCCCCGCGATTGCCCGGGGATTCATCGAGACCTCCCGCCTATCCTCCGAAATCTTATCTCCATTTGCGCACCCTTCATTACCGTTATCTGGCTCATTTTTCTTATCAGTCTTTTTATTTGAACTTGTTTCCCCCCCTTTACCTTCCTTAATTACCACCTCATTCGAAACTCTATCTTTTGACTGGTCATCGTTCCCCTTCATCGTCCGTTCATGCATCCCTATTACATATACGTACACCGCATCGTTCCTCCGCGTACAGACCAGAGTCTCCACTGCGCTCCGTCCGAATACCACCGACAAATCTACTAACCTTCTTCCTTGTATCTCTATACTATTTCTTCTATAATCTATAATCACCTTATTCCTCAACAACCAATCGTGACCCAAGATTATATCTGACGCCAGATACGGTACAACCAGAAAAGAATTTTCCATTACCATATCCTCGATTTTTACCTGAATGAACATTTGACGTTTAATGGCCGTTGACTTTTTACCGACAGCGGTCGTGACAACCAGATTGGGACCGGTAATTCTCTCGCCCCTCCTTGTGATATCAAATCTCTATAAATTGATTCCGACACTGCTGATATTTGACTACCCGAATCAAGCAGTGCCATCATAGGCTATCTGCCAATCGTAACGCGCACATGTGGACATTTTGCTACTAACTCAGAATTATCGCTAATCTCTTGGTCCTTTTTCCCTTCAATTCCTTTGGTCAATTCGTCAACAAAATCAAAGTCGTGACGGTGCGATGATGGACCGATTTTCAGCGCACCGATATTTAGTTTAAATTACCGCTCTTCGATTGATCGTTAACTTTTGTATTGATATTATAATCGTACCCTCTCTCTCGCGCAACAGATGGCGGAGGATAACGCGTATCCGGCAGTCTAAAATCCGGCAACCTATCTCGACCAACGTATCGGGGACCCGTACAATAAGAAGGATTTTCGTTCCAGTAGTTTCTATAAGGTTTTCCGCGATAATTCCCGTTATTGCTGTATTCCCGATAACCTTCACGTGGATTTGATCCATAAGCATTTATTTGTCGTATTTTTGGATCCGCAATATATCTTTGTTGACTACCGTTTTTATGTTCACGTTCCCTTTGTCTTCGAATCCCGTCAAGATTAGCCAGAGTCTGACCAATTAAACTCCCATCACTATAATTAATTGTGGCTAGCATTTCTCTAACCCACGCAGGATATTGTTGAACAATTTGGTAATTAACTTCATACTCGGACAATTTTGGAATAAAATATCTCGATTCTTTGAGCTGACGATAGTAATACGTTTGTAACGAGTCTTTATTCGAGTCATAACGACTTTCCATCCACGAATTTTTGAATTGTACGCGAACTGGCACGGAATAAAATTTATCAAGAAATCGTTCTTTAAATTCATTATAACTTTGAATTTCCTTCCGCAAATCCAACCACAAGCTCGCCCTTCCCTGTAGAGAGTGTTCGACTACTAGCATTTTCCTATCCTCTTTAATATTTTTTATTTTAAAGAATTTTTCTAACCCCTCCACGAATTCCATTAGATTTAGTGTACTTTCGTCTTTGAATTTTGGTATCTTAATGTCTACATTAAAATTCTGCTACATTAAAATTCTGCTACTTATTATCGTCTCAATCTCGTCAATATTTACCCGATTTTGTCCATTCTCCGAAGCCTGGCGAAGGACATTCCTTTGTTGATTTTGTTGTTCCGCTATCGCAGCTCGTATAGCTTCAAGGTCTCGGCGTGTTTGTGCTAATTCCTCGCGTAATCGGTTCAAGCCCTCTTGATCGTGCTCTCTTACATTAATTCCTTCGGTGTCGATGAGTCGATCTTCCGGGACAATCGGCATTTTGTATATCTTCTGATTTTTATCGCTGAAATTATAACTAGTAAATTTTTGTTTTGATTTTCTTCCAGATTTTGTCAAATAAATATGTTTAACACCATCCGCCATTCACTCTCAAAATTCGCAATTCACACGCATATCAGGACCGGATGAGCCCCCGTCAAACTCCCTATATTAATTTCTAATCAAGTTCACGATACTACTAAGTATTTGTTACCTAGTCCATCGTACTACTACGTTGGGCGCCATTTGTAATATATTTCATTTTTTCCTGTCTTTTTAGAAGGCCAGGGACACTCACGCTATCCCCATACGCGTGCCTTTTCTTACAATTTACAGAACGAGGACTTATAATTAATTGAACTTTCAATATCGCAATGATTTCTAAATATAAGTATACGGTTCGTCTTTTACAATGTTTGATTTATCCTCTAATCCGCTTTCGTCAATACATTTACTTATTCAAACGCTACTATCTTTACTTAACTAATGTAGAATGTTCTTTTTCAATACACGCGTGAATCCGTTTATTCGGAGTTCGTACCCGCTCTCCGGCCCTCTCCCTACGCCTCAACTTGTCGGCACAATCGCCGTCGTGCCTCGTGGATTCTGATACGAGCCTCTTCGTGTCAGGGATCTCACCGCGAACTCTCTAACTCGAGATTTATATTGGAGCAATACTCATCTGGGGTGGTGCCACGTATTCAAGATTGCGTCGATTTTTCCCTCGTTGGCTCTTTCACCTGTTCCGGGGATTTCCAGCTTCGCTTCCTCCTCACGCCCGAGAGTTCCGCCGGCCCAAGGTGGATCCAGGCTTCCGTAATATATGGCGGTGCCTCTCTCCTTATAATGTAGGATGACGTGGCCAAAATAATTGCAACGAAGTCGGAGTACTTCTCTATTCGATGTCGCTGGCGTGCGTCCCCGGAACGAAAGAGAGCGAGAGATCCCGGAGCTCTATTATATTTGTAACGATACCGTTACTAACGGCCTAGCGGGCCGATCGACCGCGCGCTTTTCGAGGCTCGGCGCTTATGGCGTCCCTAAGCTCCCACACCCGTGTCGCGGCCCCACCGTAGGGACCACCCCACCACACGTGGAATCACGCGAGTGGGAGGCCGGCCGCCGGTATATAAGGCACTCCGGCGAGCGTAGCGTGACTAGTTCCCGATCCCGAGTCCTACCTAGTACAACTCCTGATCCGAAACCTATACCGCGTTACACCAGGCTACGGGCTACCCGTAGTTACGCCGGGTTACCCGGTTGCTGGGACGGCGCACCCTGATACCTAGCGTTACACCAGGTCACGGGCTACCCGTGGTTATGCCGGGCTTCCCGGTTGCTGGGACGGCGCATCCTACCCCGCGTTAAACCAGGTCACGGGCTACCCGTGGTTATGCCGGGCTTCCCGGTTGCTGGGACGGCGCATTCTCGATCCTTCGCGTTAAACCAGGTCACGGGCTACCCGTGGTTATGCCGGTCCCGGTTGCTGGGACGGCGCACTCTTAGTTCATAAGACCGTACCGCGCCCCGCGCACCGTTCAACCGGGACGGCCGTTCGTATATGCCGCGACCGTTTCCACCGTAAGACCACTTTGGTCTCCGTGTATCTTTCCGTCTAAATACCGCGACCCGTTAAACTGTAATACCGCTTTGTACATATACCGCGACCTGCTCTATTGTAAGACCGTTGTACATATACCGTAACCAGTAAGACCGCTCCGGTCTCCGCGTCCTGATAGACTCTAGCACCGCTTGTATATACCGCGACCTGTTCATAATGTAAGACCGCATTGTATATACCGCGACCTGTCCGTATTGTAAGACCGCCCTGTACATACCGCGCATTCTGGCTGTAGAGTTAATTAGACATTAGGATTCCCACCAAGAGTCGCGCCGATACCCCATTCACACACGGCCTTCAGACTACTAAGGAGCGTCAGTCCTTTTAAAGATAGAACGCCGAGAACGCCGACGCCCCGTCCTTTTAAGGATAAGGCCGCCAGGCAGTTGGAATTACATTGAAGGCCACGCGACACCCCGTAGTGTTTAAGATCTGTACTGTACCTCACGGAATAATCATAGCTTATTTGCATACGAACACCGCGACTGCAGAACACGGCCGCTTAAGCCACGCTCGCTTCCCAAGCTCACGCGCGAAATTCTGTACGCACCGTGCTTGCACGTCACCTTGCGAATAACAACCGCTCACGCGCGAAACTCTGCACGCACCGTTCCCGCATGTTGCTTCACATAGCTTTCAGTGTTAAATATCTTTTATAATAACCGCTTGAATAAACCTAATTATTTAAACCGCTTATACCGAGGTAAAGTAAGTTGGAGTTTCCCCCTTCTCCCGAATCCTGGCACCGGCGAGCCTTGATCCGCGGCGTACGGGAAAGGTGAACCGTTACATATTGATTTACCGCGATCGATCGACATGCGCACTATCCGCTGATATTTCGGCAGAAGTGGGAGTAGGCACGGGGTGCCGAAAACGGTCGATTGATATTTCGATATCGCCTCTTATATATCAAACAGCTCAATCAACTACTCAACAATCTAGACCCTCTATCATTTTTTCATCTAACGATGAAAATCCATCAACCATTGCTAACCCGCATCAACAAGTAACAATTGGAGATCTAACGGAGGATGCTTTGCTAACCCCTCCCGCAATTAATGATGTCACATCCTACCAAAAATTTTCGATTTTATACCTAATATATAAAAATAATCTAATACTTTATTATTATTGCCAAAGCAAAAGAGTTAGTTATTCAGTAAAAAATAGAGACATTAATTATCTTAAAGAGTATAATAATCCAATTCTATCCTATAAAAGGTCATAAAATCTATAATATTAAATAATTCATTATTATTACTAATAGTAAAATATAAG